>PVIC010033838.1:0-19875 GCA_004025085.1 Thryonomys swinderianus | reverse complement strand
AAGGACCTGAGTTCGATCCCCGGTTACCACATATAATGCTGGGCGTGGTGGCTCACGCCTGTCATCCCAGCACTCGGGAGGCAGAGACAGGAGGATTGCTGAGTTCGCGGCGGCTTGCCTGGGCACCATAGTGAGCTCAGGGCCAGCCTGAACTACAAAGCGAGACCCTGTCTCCAAAAAGAAAAAAAAAAAAAAAAAAAACTCAGTTTCATTAGTGCCTGATAATGTGATTCTAACCTATCTCTACTTTATGAAAACACAGCTTTATGAAAACACAGTGTTCAGCTAGTATTTACCCAGAGGCAACATAAGTTGGGAAAAAGTGGGTGAAAAAAGGAAACTTTCCCAAAACTTGATTCAAAGTTTGGATGAAGGGCGTTCAGTGGATGGCCTGGTAGTGATCCAGAAAATGGGGCCCGTCCCTACAAGTCACAGACAACAGCACAAACCTGTGCCCCGACCACTGCGGAGAATGAGCTGGGTCCTAGGAAACTGAGCTCTGCAGTAGAAGAGTAACCAGTTCCCGATGGCGGAGTCTGTCTCTGGGCCCCTGAGGGACAGGAGCACAGGACAGTCTCACCTCGTCCGTGTCTGTAAGATGTTCGTGCCACATTTTGTGTGGGATTCTGGCTATGCAAACGATGGCTGGAATGCGAAAGTTTGTAAACGATATTCTTAAAAATAGAAACAACCTGGTCTTGACGGTTCCACTGCCCAGTCCCCCGCAGTATGCACGTCTCCTGCACCCCTCCGAGAGCTGCAGGTCGGCCTGTCCGCCGGCCGGGCCAAAGGGGAGCATTCCTGGAACAAATGAGCTTTGCATCTGTGACTATGCAAAACCTACAAAACCTGCCAAAAACTGAAAATTCATCCTTACCTGACACCAAATAACTGTCTTGATTGATTATTTTCTCTGAACTGACAGGTTGTTTTCGCAGTGTAGATGTAGTGCAGTCAGTTTAGGGCGTGAAGGATGCATCAGAAGTTTCACATTCAAAGCAGAAACATCTTACGGTTGCTCACTGGATGCCTGGTGCGTGTGTTTAGCTCTATGACATCTGCTTAGAAGGTCTTCGCTAAGCAGCAGAAGAAAGGCTTCTGCTCTACACACAACTGGAAGATGTGAGTAATGGTCCTTTAGAGAGTCTATGAAGAGTGAAGGTCAAAATCTTCAAAACCTAGACTAAGCTTCCACTTTGAGAAGCCTGAGAAGCAAAGACGCTCCTTGCATTATTGTTTATCACTGAAAAATTAGAAGCAACCCAAAAGATTTATAACAAGAAAACACGCAAGTCAATTAATTCACATGTCACTTGTCCTCTGCTCCGTCCTGCAGGGTGAAGTCCTGAAATCAAGCCCAATTTCGGTAGTCTTCATTTTCCGGTCACGTGACACGAGGAGCCATTTCCACAGGTGACTTGGTTTCACAATGGCCCAGCACGGCCCAGACTGGATCAAAACCTACGTCCTGTTATGATGTTTCTAGCCTGGTTGACTTAGTGGTCCCACCATGTTCCAAGCAACTCGGGAAAAGTTTTAATTGTATAGAAGCTATATTATTATTGCCCTTGGGATGTAGGAATTAGAGGGCGATTTTCAAAAATCACAGGAAAGGAAATGAGTACCTTTGGAAGACAGGCATGGCACCAGCTTGATTTGATCACAGTAATTTATCAGAACCTGTATTATTAAAAAGAACATAGTTCTGAAGGCTTTTCTCCTTTGGATTAGTAGGAGACAGCCCTATAATGGACTCCAGGAGTTAGCAGAAGTCAGGCTCAGGGCTCCTCAGCCCAGCCCGAGGGAGGCCACCCTTCACGGGGCCACGGACGCCTCCTGCAGGCCTTTGGCACCTGCATTTTCCCTGCGGGAGAGCTGTGCCCACTTCCATCAGAGGAGCGCATTGCTCTCCAGGAGCCGTGGAGTGCAATTTCCTTCAAAACTCATATTTTAGAGCCTACACATAAGGCGCTAAGAAAAAATGTCACTCAGAAAGAAAGTGGGAACAAAGGATCAGGGAAATGTCACCACGGAGAAGGGGCCCTAACCGGGCCTCTGCTCCAGTGCCTTCCACCCTCCCCGTTATTATTGGTATTATCTGCCTCTGCTCCCCAGAGAGAAAGTGCAGGTTTGTACGTGTTCCGTGCAAACACCACCCATGGCCGTGGTTAATTTACCCTACACTTGTTCTTGCGTCTGAGCTGTCCGAAAACCCACCTCCCTTCTACAGCTTTTCTTCTGCTCTGAAAACGAGAAAACAAAACCCACAACTGAGCCGTCTGACTCTCCCTTCATTTATCAGTGAGGCTCCACGGTCCACAAATGCCATGAGGAGGACATCGGAAAACGGACAAGCTATCACGAGCGGCTCACTTCGGTTCTCCAGCAACACGGTCCCTTCCCCTCCCCTGTGGCTGATCGCGAACCACACACTCAGCGTGCCGTTGATTCCAACAGAGCCTCACAGCGCTGCCTGGCTGATGTGCTCCCAGAGCAAGGCGCTCCGTTCCGAAGCGACAGCCAGGACCATGCCCTGCGCTCTCGGTGTCATGAATCAACGGACGCTCCTGAGCCTCCTCCTGCGCCTGCCCATTCCTCACTCTGCACTCAGCAGACTGAGGGTCGAAGCGAAGCCCTTGCGCATCGCTGTGTCCAGCTCTCACCTGGCCGGGCCGCTGCCCCTCCTCTCCCCTTCTAAGAGGTGTCGGCAAACACTGGTGGACGCCTTGCCGGTTCGCTTACCAACTGGAACCCAAGGCCACTGGCAAAATGATCAGTCTACAGGTTTTCATTCAACACCGTGTGCTCCGTCTCCTTTTGGGTCCAGCAATGTCTGAGAAATGCTTTCGCGTTTGTGCATTTCATGAAATCCGTTTCACTTTATTAAAAGGTATATTGATTCAATGTGCTCACAACTGTACCGCAAATGAAAAAGATAATTAGCTGAAATAAGTTTGCCAAAGTCATTTGCACATCAAAAGGTAACACGGTTTTTCACTCACTAGAGGTAATTCTCTATGCTTCTTTAAAATGAAAGGCTATCCCAGTTTTAAATAAAACACCAAACAGGATTTCAGTGGTAATTTTTTCCTCCCTCAGGAGACAAGCTCTTGTCTAAAATAATGCCAGTTTGCCAATGTTCCTATAAACAAAAAATCTAAAGTAAACAAATGGAGCCCTGAATAGCTTTCTTCTGGAGTGTCAAATGGAATATCTTTTGAAATATTTTATGCATGTTTTCATATCAAAATAATTTATTTTTCTCAAAAAACTGGGTAATTTAAAATAATCAGAATGCAGAGACTTCAAGGCGCCCCAGTGATACACATACTTAACGGGAAGTTACGTGGCGGGAGGGAGGCCTTCTCCGTGGGCCTTCTCAGCTTGCCTGATTCTCAGTTCAGTTCCCCACTTCTTAGAACTTGCTCTTCAGTTTGTTGTTATGAGTAACGACGTGGCCGGAGTGTGGGCTCAAGTAAATACAAACTGGAAGAAGTTTGGTTCTCTGTGTCTTCTTTCCACTCTCAGACCCCTCTAGTCAGAAAAGCACCAGGCAGAGACTTCAGACAAACATGCCTGAATTTCTGGGCAAAGAAAAGCGAAAGGCCACGTCCACTTTATGAAATGTTCATGGCTACATCAACGGCAGTTATTCACTCAACCATTGATTGTACATTGCTGTTTGACAAAACAGTACTAATATAGTTTCAATCAGTAAGATATCATTCTCTCACTCTTCATATATACATATAGTTATATTAATATAAACAAATGAAATCTACTTTTAAACTATCTGTAAGAAATTTATAGTATTATTGTCTAGGGCATGAAATCACAGCCCTGAAACTAAGGTTGAGTTCGTTGCCCACTGGATCATCCTAAGTACACGATTCTTTTCAAAATCTTTAACAGTGACTACACATGCGTATGGACCACAGTGTTGACTTTGTCTGACGCTTGCATTGTATAATGACGCAGTCAGAGCAATTAACATGCGCAGAATACGGAATCAAACTAAATTTCTATTAACAGCTGACAGAGAAACAAAATGCGGTATACAGACTCAAGAGAATACTCTTCAGCCTTCAAAAGAGGGATGCTTTATATTTGGGCCAATACGGCTGCTCTCAGAAAACACTATGTTAAGTGAAATACACCGTGCCCAGGAGAGCAGCACCACATGATCTAATTCATGTCAGGAATTTAAAGAGTTGATCTCAGAGGAGTTCAGAGCAGATGATGGTTCCTAAACACCAGGCAGAGCGGGCAGGAGGGAAAAGAGTATTGGTGGCTACAGTCGAAGAGGAAGAAGAAGTCTTGGTGAGAGTCACCACAGCGGTTGAGTGTGGACGGCAGGGATGTTCCTCACCCTCCAAAATGCTAGAGACGGGGGTTCAAAGCTCCACCGTGACAGAGGGAGGGACAACGGGAACTAGACACATAGATTGGCTGAAACATTATAACTGTGTTAAAGCACTCTGTACCTGGGTCACCACGTGTAGTTTCGTATAACTAGGTGTAAGGTGTGTAACTGCTGTGGTTTTATGTATCTGTAAAATATATTACACATTTTAAAAAGGCAGATTCTTCAAGAGGAGATGTGGCTGGTCAAGTCAGGCCATCTGCGTGACCCACGAGTCTCCGGGGATCTCAGAGTCATCGCTGCTGGGGAAGATGGAGATGGCCGCTGGCCCCGGGGGCTGGACAAGGGCCTCCCGGCCTGTGCGTGTACGGACCTAAAAGTGAGCAAAGGGCTAGTGTTGCAGACAAACCTTCTGGTGACGGAACAGCGTGGCTTCCCTCCCCTCTGTCTTGTTTTGCTGTCTCTCGTCCAGCCGCGTCGGTGCGAGGGAGCGCGTGAGGCGGAGGGCCGGCTGCTCCGAGAGGGCGGCTGCGTCTGCAGGGCCCCCGGGCGTCTCCCCAGGCAGGGTGCAGAGGCCTCCACCGGTCACGCCTGTGCCCAGCTGGCCCCTGGCCCTGCCCGGTGCTCGCTCCCTGAGCTCTTGGCTCTTTGTCCTCCCGAGGAAAGAGTGAACCAAGGCAGAGACCGGAGAGGACAAGAGACGTGCTTTGGTGGGCAAAACTGAACTTTCAAAACAGCAGCTGAAGAATCGTCGCAGTCTGGTTTCAGCTAAAATATGAAAAAAGTACTTTCAAAATCTGGAGAGACAATGTCAGGGATGCCAGCAGACACCCCAAATCCAAAGGGTCAGGTCCCCCCGGGCTGGGCTCCGGCAGCAGGGCCTGGGTCACGCTGTGCTCGGCAGGCTTCGCTCCTGGCACCAGTCAGCGGCCAGAGCCCGCTGTGCCCGTAAGGACTTCACGGGCATCAGGAGCTTCTCTTTCAGAAGAAAACCCAGGCTTCTTGCGGACGCCAAAAGGAGGCAGGATTCACTGCGTTTGATACAGATTATACAGGCCAGCCCTGTTACAAGTGTTTAAGTCCTTTGTATTTTTAGAAGGCAACTTGGGCTAATTCATTCTCGCGCCTCCCTCTCTTTTTTCTCCTTTTTCTATTCGCTCAGCCTTCAACAATTCCTCCATGAAAGATTTAGCAAAACAAAGTTCCCATCAGCTCGGAAAGGTCAGTGGACACGTTCCCCTCCTCCACCTTCCAGATTCCAGGCACGCACTTTAAAATTCGTAAATTCCTAACATTGCATCGAAGCTGCATTATCACGGCATGCGTTACGCACAGACAAGTGCCCATGCACTATCTAAACCCAGTCCAGTGTGCACAGCTGGGTTTTATGAGTGTCCCAAACCGAGTCCAGACATGTCAGATGCTCTGGATGACGCCACTGTATTCGTCTTCTTTTGGATCTTTCCGTCTCTCCCAGCACGCACGTGGGCTTCTCTCCTCTCCCCGGCGCTGCGGCGCCGCCGGCTCTTGGAAGCGCTTCCCTGACTCCAGACCGGTCCCCTGCGCCCAGGAGGCTCTCCGAGGCCTCCGCCTCTCACGGCCCCCCTTCCACTCGCCTTGGGGGGATTTTCTCACCGCCCCCCGCTCCTTCTCCAGACAGACATCATTTTCTCCCAGTTCCCGGACAATCCAAATAAAAATAATGTATGAGTATCAATAACTTTTTGAACAATTCAAAGTAAGCGTCGCATTCAAAGTGCATAAGAGAATAAATGGAATATATTAATATAATTATTTAATGAGTTCTCTAGAGAAAGCAGGCCTAGGAATGCAAAAATTTAAGGAGCAAACTTTGCTGATAAGTTTCTCAAAAAGCTCGAAAGTCCCGGTGTACGGATCAAATGGCAGGCTCCAGCCACGCAGGCCGTTCTCACACCTGGCTGCAGGAGGGTTTGTAAGACGAGGCACACACGTGACCCCGAATTGCTATTCACATGGCTTTTAAGTAGTTTAATTTTTAAGGAACAGGCGTTATTTATAAGTAAAGGAGTGTTGTTTATAGAGCAAGTGTAGGTATACAGATGTGCACATTCGGACAGAAAGGAAGACGAGTTCTGCAAGTTTTTACTTCTTTGTCTTTGGGCGGCGCGGGGGCCGGAGTGTCCAGAGCGCTTCTCGGACGCGAGCGGAAGTGAGATCCTGTGAGACAGGGAGCGGGGGCGACACCGGAATTCGGGGTGCTGCGCTCTGGGGCCCCTCGTCCCGGGCGTGGAAGGGGTGTCGGTCAGCTCTGAAGTCCCCGGAACTCCTTCTTCCCACCCAGGCGCACATTCACGGAGCGCCCCGCGCTGTGGCGCCAGCGTCCCGGGCTTCTCTCCCGTCCCCCTCGGCTCAGCCCCGCTCGCAGCACCTGGGGCTCCATCGCCGCCACACTCGCCTTGTTAAAACTATTTTCTATTTCCTCCTTTAAAAGAAAGTATAAGGGCAAATTGAGGTACTTTGTTGTAAATCTACTGTATATTTGCTTACATTTTAATTTGTTTTTTTTTTTTTTTTTCAGACAGGGTCTCGCTTTGTAGTTCGGGCTGGCTCTGAGCTCACTATGTAGCCCAGGCAAGCTTCGAACTCAGCAATCCTCCTGACTCTGCCTCCTGAATGCTGGGATGACAGGCGTGAGCCACCACGCCCGGCTCATTTTAATTTTTATACATATAATATGTTCCATTTTACAGCTCCACATATGATTTAGTGATATTTAAAAATAATTGAAGAATGTTAATCTCTGGTTCTCTTGTGTTTTGTGAAGTTGTCCAAAAGTGCAGAGCTGAATCCATGGGAAGAACATGTCCTGGTCAGCTGAGAAACCTTTGCTCTCCACGCGGGGCACACGTACCAAGGATCCTCTGAACAGGAGGGGGGAGAGGCTGTGAGCAAGTACAAGCTTCCTCTTCCTCCATGTAATGATCTTTATATAGATCTGGGGAAAATAAAGTCACGTGCACACATCAGAAAGCAAACTGGTTTCCAACGCATGTGGAATGCAACTGAATTGTTGAGAAAGAATAACACTGTAGAGCTTGGACCAATGTAAAACACATATTTTAGGTGGTAGAAACCCAGTTTTGTTTTACTTCCTGTCGTTTCACTTGGTGTTACCATGAGACAGGATCTTACTGAGCCCCCAAGTTGTCCAGGCTGGGTGGATGCTTGCCGTTCTTAGGCTGCTGCTGCCCAGAGCGGTGACAGCAGAGCGCCGCTACGCCAGCCAGCAGCTCAACTCCAGTGTGAAATTTAAACACGCGGAGAAGGAGAAGGGTACTGAGGAGGGAGGGGTGGTTTGAAAACATGCCCAGAGGCAGCTTCTTTTTCTTTTTGCGAGGACAGAGAATCATGGTGAAGAATAGTGCAAGGATCCAATCCTTCAGGGATTCTCAGATGAAGAGGACAAATAGGTCGCAGGGAAGACCATCAGCACCTTCGCTGTCTACCGCAAGTACCGCGGTGCTGTAATGCAGAAAAGACTGACGACTTTGCACGATCTAACAAAACCTTCATGGTGGATTTGGAAGGGAGCTGTTTCAGGGTGTGCAGAGCTAGGGCTGTGGAGCACGTGGGGTTACATAAGCCAGAGAGCAAGAAACTGCTGTAGCTGAAGTTTGTTTCGTTATAATATTTAACCAGGCCAGGCGTGGTGGCTCATGCCTGTAATCCCAGCACTCGGGAGGCAGAGGCAGGAGGATGGCTGAGTTCGAGGCGTGCCTGGACTACATAGTGAGCTCAGAGCCAGCCTGACCTACAAAGCGAGACCCTGTCTCAAAAAAAAAAATTAACCAGATCATAGTTATTAGTGCACATAAATGATATTTATCATTTTGGCCTAATGTCGAACATAAATATCTTAGCATCTTAATAATGTCTCCCCAAGATTCTGTCTCAAAAAGTAAAAATAAGAAATCCTGAAAATAAAGCTCAGGCCAAAGGTCCTAAATTCAATCTCTACTCCCAAAAGAGAAAAGAGAAGAAATTAAAAGGATCCATAGCAAAGGTCTTGCTGATGGTTTGGCTGATTGGAACATACGATTATTCAAAAGGGTGCAGATTGAGAGCTGAAATTACTTCAGGCTAGTTTAGCCCTTTTAAGAGCTATTCACTACCAACTTCTGTATTTGACCTGACATCTTCAGACTTGTAATTTATTGTTAACTTTGGGAGCCCATAGCTTCCACCAACCCTAATCATAAGCACGATCTAGGATAAGGTCTACACCTACAATGGCCTCACTGTGCCACAGCCTGCTAACCTCAGCAGTGCATTTGGTCAACGCATCGATTTCCGACTTCGTTCTGAGGTTGTAAAAGTTGGCGTAATCTCTTCCACATCAAAGGCCATTACTCAGCATACCCTGAATCCATGCTCCCTGCCCTTCACCGCTCATACCTGACTCTGCTTCCTCCAGGGCACGATTCTGATTCATGTGAAGCGCTGCTCCTTTGCATTGCAATTATTAGTAGTAGCTCACAGCAAAACCAAACCTAGGAGCGAGGTAGCCGATGGGCGTGAACAGGACACGGGAGGCTCTGCACGCATTTACCTCCTCTGGCTTGCTGGGCGGGTCACTAAACCTACCAGCCTGCATCAGACTAGAAGATGTTTAGGAAGAAATGCCCCAAGCTGGGCCGGGAAGCACTTCTGAAAGGCTGACGGGTAAGAGATCCAGGAGGTTCTCCCACTCCAAAGGACAGGTGCCCCGGCGATGCGCTTCGGATCAGAACCAGGGCAAGCACAGAGCGAAAGGTCGGCCGGCCTTGCCCTCGTCCCTGGAGTAGGAGCTCAGACCGTCCCTGGTCATCACAGTCGAGTTACGGAGTCGACTGCCTCGTCGAACTTCCTCCAAACCCCAAAGTGGCTGCACAAGAAATAAACTGGAATGAAATAGGGAGGCGTTTCCCTGAGCCTCCACCTGCGGAATGTCTTTAAACAGACACACAAATGTCTGGCATGACTGGTACCAATTCTATAGGACTTGCAAGATGGAATGGAGCCTTCGTACAGTGCACAATATCTAAAAGACTGATACGCAGCTCATAGGTACAGATGCAGGACACCCTACACGTAACCACCCGTTTTCAAGAGTAGATGCCACAGAGCGAAGTCTCCCCATTCTTCCTAACTCCAACTCAGTGAAGTGTCTTCCTGGCTCACTGGCATCATTCCCTTTGTCTTCCTTTCTGAGTATTTTTTGAAACAATAAGAGCTGGTTTTTAATTCTTATACATCGGTGTACGGAAAGGAGGAAGATAAGTCCCAGAATGCCATCTCTAATCAGCCTTCACTTCATACTTTGCTTGATTAGGAACATCAGTGCATTTTGGCTTTAATAAACTGATTGCTGTCTGTTTTTCTTTCTACTTTCCAGTGTTGTATTTTATATACATCTTATTCTTCTTCCTACTCAGAAATACATCATCTATGCTGTAAAACATCCCCTGATTAGCAAACTTTCGTTTTCTAAGTTACCGAGAAACTATCCCTTATGTAAATCTTCCATTTTCACGATTTTTCACTACTTTTCTCCTATACGCAGAAACATACACCCTCACCAAATCACAGCCCAACCCTTCACCCTTAGACCAATATTTCCCGGAGTTCTCTGTTGAGAAGTAAAAGCTTCCAGACTCTCCGCTCCGGCCCCTGCACTGAGGGCAGGATGACCCCGTGTGGGCAGAATGAGAACGACTCAGCCCCCCACCAGGGCGCGGCCAGGCAGCGGCCCCTGGTGCTGGAAGGCCCCTCTCTGGCCGGCCACGCTATGGTCCTCTGTGTCGCTGACCACTGGGTCTGCTTTCTCTACCCCTTGCTGTGTCCTCTGGTGAAGAGCTTCCACCTGCCGTGGGACTGAAAGAAGAACAGGCGTGCTGAGCCTGCCGCAGTGCGGGAGTGCAGAGTGACACCGAGGGCAGAAAGAGGCAGGTCTTTGAGCAGACACAGGCGACGGCCGGGGTGTCTGACTCAGGACTGCGCTACGTCGGAGCCAGTGGCCCCCCTCGTGCTGCCCCGCACCCTCACCTTCCTCACCGCTCTGACACTCGCTGGTGCTGCAGCTGCGACACCAGGCTCGGGGGTTCGAATCTGCCCGCGGAAAGTCGTCACGTCCAGGGCTGGGGGCGTTGGCCAGTCGTAACGCTCTTGCCTAGTGCGTGTGTGGTGCCGGGTTTCATCCCCAGCAGAGTGAAAGTAAAAACAAAATTGAACACGTAAAATGCAAAGACTAGGCCTCAACAGCTTTAACAGCTCTCACTGTAGTGGTCATAGTGCCTTTATGGGCCACAAACAAATTTTTCCTGAGTTCATCTTTTCTCCTAAGTGGCATCTTAAAAATAAATCATGTTTCTGCTAGGGTTGTTATGGAAACCAAACGTAGCAATGAACCCACATATGACAGCACTATGAATTTAAAATGCTGTAAAATATATATTTATAGCTATTGGAGAAATTACATTACTTAGGATAAACACTGACAGGGCGCTTCTATCTCCTAAGGAAATGATAAAATTTTCCCACAGGGATAGATTCTCCTGTGGTTAAGCGAAGCACACTGCCGACCTGGTCTATAAGACATTGCTGAAAAAGCACATATTGAGCACCGATGGTGTGCGGGGCTCTGGCCAGAGGGCCGCAGGACCCGGACCGCGCGAGTGCTGGCCCTGCGGCGGTGAGTCCTGTGGCTGGGGCAGGGTCAGGGGAGCAGGACGCCACGCGGGCACGGGGAGGGCTGGGAGCCCGAGCTGCAGAAGGGCGCTGGGCTGGCAAAGACGCGAGAGGCCACGCACGGTGCTTCCGGCCAGGTCACGGAAGACTCCGTGTGCAGCTAGAGTCTGACGCGTCGGAGGCTGGCGAGACCTCGGGAGCCACAGGGGCCACAGGGGCCACAGCCCGAAGGCAAGATGGAGGCAGGTCGGGTGGAGACACTGCTGCTGCCCTGGGTGGTAGGAAAGGCGCAAGGATGAGATGCCAGGCAGGAGAGCCAGGCCTCCTCAGGGGGCAGAAGCAGGGCTGTGGAGGCCAAAGCCGGGCTGCCCGATGCACACACATGACACAGATGTTTGCTTTTCTCTGGAGTTTGATCGGCCGTGGCTGACTGGGTGTTGCTAGAACAGCTGATTGATTACAGCTCACTCCCGAAAAAGCAAATGATTATACAGAATAGTGAAAAGATATGCTGTTCCCATGCAAGAGGCGATTTTTCTAATATAAGGTGTTCAGGTTGCTGGTGTCCGAATGGATGGCCGAAGCCCCCGCAAGGGCGGCCCCAGGCTGCCGGCCCAAGTCTGACAGCCGCCCAGGTCCCTCGCTCCTTCCAGGGACCCACCCTGCACGCTCCTGGTTGAAGCTCAAGACCGTCGGTGATCCGACCACTGTCTGTGTGCGCAAACCCGTCTCTCCCCAGTTTCCACTCCGTGCTCCTGGAAGGGCCCACCAAACACCCCGACGCGGGCGCTCCCCGTCCTCCCGTAGGCGCCCACAGCCTCCCCCCCGCGGACAGGCGCTTTGCACTCTTCCAGCTTCCGCTTTGCAGCCTGTGCACTGAAATTTCATCTGAGAAATGTCCCTGACTAGCAAAAGTCCGAGAATTCTGAGGGAAGCGAGCTCACCAGCTTCCTGTCTGCAGGGCAAGCACTGTACTCTTTAGTTGGTATATGTGATTTATAGTGTATAAACATTTATTTGGAGTGAAGTTGTTTTCTACTCAAGTGCAAATTCCTGAGAGAGGTAGTCATATCTAAGAAATGCTTGCTGAATATGTAAATACTTGGGAATGATTACTCAACTTATTTGATATTACTATTGCTTCTTAATCATCAGACATCATCCAAGCAAACATGTGATGAGATAAAGGCTTATCTGATTGTCAGTCCAATTAGAATCTCTGAGTATTTTGAATAGTTATAATTTACCTTGCCATCTTTTTATGATGGCATTTCCCTGGAAAGAGGAAATGAAATCATTTAAAATTATAATGAGGAGACTCTTCTACCAAAGGAGAAGAAAACAACCTTCCATGTGTCAAAGGTTACAAACAAACTCTGCATCTCACCCACTTACTACAAGTGCATTTGTCAGGGGAAGAAAATAAAAATTACCACCTATCCTGGACAGGAGAGGCTGAAGCTAAACGGGGAACAGGGTAGGGACATCCAACATTAGCATCAAAAAGCCACACAGGGCTGGGTGTGGTGGCTCACGCCTGTAATCCCAGCACTCAGGAGGCAGAGACAGGAGGATTGCTGAGTTCGAGGCTTGCCTGGGCTACACAGTGAGGTCAGAGCTAGCCTGAACTACAAAGCGAGACCCCTGTCTCAAAAAAAAAAAAAAAAAAAAAAAAAAAAAAAAAAAAGCCACGCAGGGAGGGCCGGAGATTTAGCTCATTGGTTCAGGCGCCTGCCTCAAAAGCTCAAGGTCCCGAGTTTGATCCCAGTAACCACATACAATGCTAGGTGTGGTGACTCACGCCCACCAACAATCAACCAGCAATCAGCACCACATACCACAGTGCCAGGCGTGGTGTGGTGGCTCACGCCTGTCATCCCAGCACTCGGGAGGCAGAGTCAGGAGAATCGCTGAATTCCAGGCTTGCCTGGGCTGCACAGTGAACTGAGGGCCAGCCTGAACTACAAAGCGAGATCCTGTCTCAAAACAATAACAACAGCAACAACAAAGCCATGCAGGGAATTTCAGAGGAGAATTTAAAGTGAAATATTCTGGATCATATCCTCTCCCTCTGTCTTATTTTACTTTGACATACTATTTTTAAAGTGCTAGTGACAGTATATTTAAACTACGCTGGCCAATGCTCCTGACAACATTCACATAATCTCCAGTTAATTTTACAACTGTCGCTTTATCCAGTTGGGGATTATGGAATAGTATTTGTGAAGATATTCCTAAAATATCCTTCTCTTCCCTAAAGATTTTATGTGTACCATCCATTCTAGAAAATGATAGCTTGGTGGAAGAAATATATTTGGCTTTTGTGTGAGGGCATTCCACGAGCGACAGCAGAGCTGTGCTACGAGGACCCAGGTGAAGTAGAGTCCGCGGCCCGCCCGGACTCCGTCCAGATCCTGACCCGCACGAGCCCCTTCTGCGAGGTTCCCGCGCACACGGCCGAGGGCTGAGCAGTCAGCAGCTCAGGTGGGAAGACAGACCCCGAAGCATAGACACCACAGTGATAAGAGAAACAAAGGCTGGGCGTGACGGGTGACGTCCTCCCCGGGCAGGTCACGAGCCTGGCCCCTGCAGTAGGGCCGCGGAGCCGCCGTGGCCGTGCGAGGCAGGCCTCTGTATTACTCCCGTCTCAGACACAGCGGCCACAGCTCGCAGAGCGGAGTGACCGGCCCGGCGTCGCCCGGAGGAGCCGGCAGAACTCTACCCTGGAACGAAGGCCAGGCTCTGCCCCTGAGCTCCTGTCCTCGGCCTCAGCACTCTCACCGCGACGGAGAAGGCGGGATGGCTCAGTGGGGAACTCTGCACGCACAGCTTTCCGCCTCTGCCGGGGCGCCCCGCACGCCGAGGGCAGAGAAGCACACGCGTGTCGGAGACCAGGGCGCGCCCGCCGGGCAGGCCCGTCAGCTGTGCCATCTCTCCGGTTGCTCCGGCGTCGCCGACTCTGTCCGCCGACTCTTCTCCTAGAAGGCCAGACAAGCTCCTCCTGCCCCTCGCACGTGCTTCGCCTGCCGGTGGGCTCCGGCCCCGCGCTCACTCCGGCTCACTCCACGGCGCCCCGCGGCGGCCCCAAGCTGAGGGCGCCACGCCCCGCGGTCACTGCTGGCGGGAACCCCGAGGCCCGCTGCCCCGTTCTTGGTGATCGTCCTGCTACGTGCGCGGTGCCCGATTCTTACCAGCAAAGGTGCTATTTTTGCCGTATACGTCGATGAGAGGAGACGACCGAGTGAGTCATCTATAATTTAAAAATTAGTGAAACTTTCAAACCCCAATATTTAAATTGATCCGTTATTGTTGAAGTCAAGAGCGGTTTAACAGCAGCTAAGAAAAAGAAAAAAGCAAAAACCTAGCTCACCCCACAGGGAGCACTGCAATCGCACAAGTACTCCACGGAAACTAAGGGTGGACTCCAGCCCTGTGCTCCCTCCGTCCGGCTCGTTCCGCTGCCTCGGTCTCCATGAACAATACGGCCATGTCTCCAGGGTGGATTCGCGGCAGGGACAGATGATGTGACTTCATTCCAAGCTGGGGACAAGCGGGTCACACGGATCACAGGTCGGAGAACGACAAGACCCACCGCCTACACCCTGCGGGCTGGTTCAGGGCCCGGGGGGGTTCAGGAGCGCGCCCTGGCGGTAGTTTGTGTGTGTTACAGCTACTTGGTGAAATCAGCAGCCGTGATACCCAATCCCACTGCTCACCTACAAGACCCAAATAAATACCTGGGGGGCACCATGGAATTGACCCTTGGATATTTAGGGCAAAAGAAACAGATACAGGGCAGAGATTAGTGAAGAGAATGAATAATTTTATTGTCTCCTCTAAGAATTTCTTTATTGCCTATTTTCATATAATTACATTTACCATGAAAAAATACACTACCAATTTTAAGAGTAAAGAAGGTTTTCTGAAATACAGAGAAGGTAGCGCTGAGCAAGATGCCAGGGAGCATCTGATTTTGCGGTGAAATCCTGGGTCGCCTCCCCTGCCCTCAAAGTGCCCTTGTGGTAACTCACTTCCTGCACATTCGCCAGGGAGACCCAGGCCCAGCGGCTGGACACACAGAGGACACTGCCTGGAACAGCAGGGTCTCCCGCTACGGACTCCCGAGGGAGCGCGAGGGACACTGGCTTCTGGGGATACCCCGAGACCAGCCACACTCGGAGCTGCTTCTCAGGCAGCCCTCGGCCTCCCCTGCATGGCGGACCTGAGTGATTTCCCTTCATTTGTGTCCATAGATACGAAGGTTAAAAACCACCACGCACTGCTAATCCCGGCACTGCAGCACTGTGAGCCCAGATGAGCAATTTGCCCACTTACAGCTTAGAGGAAAAAAAAGAAAGAAGAAAGAGAGAAAGAGAGAGAGAGAGAGAAAGAGAGAGAGAGAGAAAGAAAGAAAGAGAGTGAGAAAGAAAAAGAAAGAGAAAGAAAGAAAAAAAAAGGAAAGAGAAAGAAAGAAAGAAAGAAAGAAAGAAAGAAAGAAAGAAAGAAAGAAAGAAAGAAAGAAAGAAAGAAAGAAAGAAAGAAAAAGAAAGAAAGAAGGCATGCAGGCTGGGGATGTAGCTCAGTGTGAAAA
This sequence comes from Thryonomys swinderianus, assembly GCA_004025085.1. NCBI lineage: Eukaryota > Metazoa > Chordata > Mammalia > Rodentia > Thryonomyidae > Thryonomys > Thryonomys swinderianus. The sequence continues at coordinate 4,213 of PVIC010033838.1, read as the reverse complement.
CCCTAAGTTCAATCCCCAGAAACACAAACAACAACAACACGGAAACTGTCCATCGCTAACAAGCCAATAACTGTCGAATCAACTTCAAATGGTATACATCTTCTGTTTGTCCGCCTCTTGTGCTTAGCTATTTAATGAATCCTGGCCGATTCCAGCATCACAGACAGAAATAAACCTCTTTACAAAGGCAATTTAGAGTGTGCATTGTTGTTGCATAAATTGCAAGTCACAGCATACTCACTAGTCTGCAGAGAGGCCTAAATCTTACCTCTTAAAAGTGTCCCTTTTTAAGTGTTCCCCCTCTATGTGTCTTGAGACCGTAATACTAAGTAACATAAATCAGGCACACAGGTTTAAATACTGCATGACAAGCCCAAACTATAAATAAGAGCAAAATAACAGACGATAACAGGAAGTAGTTCAATCTTCTCAAATGCGAGGGGACCAAGAGAAGGAGGAGAATCGGGAAGAGAGGAAGAGAAGGAATCAGATGGGTCCCATGACACGTACCATCTCCACAGAAGGAACGCGAGCGCTGTGCACTGCGAACAGGCCTAAGAAGATATGGAAAAGAAAGGAAAGGAAAGGAAAGGAAGAAAAAAGAAGCGGGGGAGAAAATGAGAACACCTCTAGACCAACAACCCAGGCCAGTCTCTCACGTTAACACAGATTTCTCCTGACTGTGTCTGAAGCGCACGAGTGGCACCGGCCTGTCTTCCCCGCGCCACTGCGGTGGGAAGCGGCCCCCCCCGCCCTGCTTCATCGTCCTGCAGGCATCTGCTGCACCGCGTCATCAGTCTCCTCCCGCCGTGGTTTGGACCTTCTGACCAGGAATCCCTTGAAGTCATGCTGTCGTGTGTGTGAGGGATTTTGCCGGCGGCAGCAGAAGTGTGACCGGGGGCTCACCCAGGTAGCTCTCAGAGAGTGTGTGCCCGTGATTCTGGAGGTGGAATTGCAGTTCCCGCACACCCCACCAACACTTGGGACTGTCTCTCGCAAATAACCCATCGAGCAGAGCGACAGGTGGACAAGTGTTTTCCAAGCGTGGATTTCTTTAATGATTACAGTGGCAGAGCGGGCAGAGCGGGCAGAGCGGGCAGAGCGGCGCTCTCCCCACCGCGGGTGCCCGGGTCCGGCCGCAGCGGCGGCGGTGACTCCGTTCCGCAGTTTGCAGAGGGGATGGAGGTGGCTACACAGCGGACATGGCTGAGGGGAGGTCGAGTATGCGATCTCTGTGGGCCCCGGAAGGGCCTGGGCCCTCCAAGAGCAAAGGGGGAAGACGGAGAAAGGGAACAAGTGGGCCGGAGGGTTAGCTCGGTGGTTCCGGCGCCTGCCTCGCAAGCACAAGGTCCTGAGTTCGATCCCCGGTAACCACATAGAATGCTGGGCGTGGAGACTCACGCCCACCAACAATCAACACCGCATACCACAAGGCCAGACGTGGTGGCTCACGCCTGTCATCCCAGCACTCGGGGGGCAGAGACAGGAGGATTGCTGAGTTCGCGGCGGCTTGCCTGGGCGCCATAGTGAGCTCAGGGCCGGCCTGAACTACAAAGCGAGACCCTGTCTCAAAAAAAAAAAAAAAAAAAAGAAAGAAAGGGAACAAGTTTGGATGGCAGACGTTCAGAGAAAGGTTGGTGGCTCTCTATCAGTGATGAAACAGATGTGATCAGGTTTTCAAAAAACTGATAGACTATATTTCAGAGTGGTTTTATTTTCAAGGAAAAGTAAGTAGGGTACATACAGGAGAATCTCATATATTACATCCCTACACACAAATTTGCTCCTATTATCATTTCATGTCAGTACGTTTGTTTACAACTAAGGAACCAATACCGATGCGTTAGTACTCACTAAAATCCACAGTTTACATCACAGTTCACTCATCCCTGGGCAGCCCTGGGGGACTTGATCAGTGTATAAGAGCGCGTCTCTGCTGTCACAGTACCACGCACACCAAGCTCACGGCACTAACTATCCCTGGATGCCCTCATTTATAATACCATCTCCCCAAACCAAAGCAAACCATGATGCTTTTGCTGCCCCTATAATCTTTGCTCTTCTAGAATGGCTTATAAATGGAATTGTGATTTTTATACTGGCTTCCTTCACCTAGCAGTGTTTATGTAGTGCCAATCTGTTTCCCTCTGAAGCTCGATAGCTCATTCTTCTCATCCTGAGTAATATTCCGCTCCACAGAAGAATTAAATGGGTCTGCCACTTACCTTCCAGAGGGCTTCTTCATTTTGGCAATTTTGAATAAGCCTACTCTACACACGTGTGTACATTTTGGTATAAATTTTTAGTTCACTTAAGGAAATATGAAGGAGAATCTGTCCTGGGTTATAAGTGCCTTTCGGTTCTGAGATGGTTTTCAGAAACCATGAAACCACAGCCCAACATGGTGGCACCATTTGGATTTATTCCCATGGGCAGGGAAAGGGGAGTTATTGGTCTGAGTCCCCATCAGGATTCGATGTTTCAGATAGGACACTTGTTAGACCTCAGCCCTGTGGATGTAGCTCATTCTTGTTGTAATTAGTGTTTCCCTGATGGCATGTCTTTTCTGGGCCCCTTGTCTGTTACGTGAGTTCCTGCCACCCAAGCATCAGCTTTAATGAGGAGTCTGTTCTGATCTTTGGCCTATGTTTTAATGAGCCTGTTTGTTTTCCTAGTGCTGAATTCTGAGGGTGTGTTCTGTACATTTTAAATAAATATTTTTATTGGGTGTACGATTTACAGTTTTTTCCAAACTATGCCTTTTTTTTCATTCTAATAACAACTTTTGACTGTTAAAAATGATTACTGACTATTCTGTGAAGTAACATTATTATCAGCCTTTTAATCACAGTAGGTGGGGATTTGCAGTCTCCTCTGTCTGTGGATACTCGGATCCTTAAACAGGATTTGGAATCTCGAGGTAGACAGCTGGAGATTAGAACACTGGATATGAGAGCTGTGTGCTCCACAGATAAGCTTTTGATTTTTTTTTTTCTTTTTTGAGACAGGGTCTCGCTTTGTAGTTCAGGCTGGCCCTGAGCTCACTATGGAGCCCAGGCAAGCCTCGAACTCAGCAATCCTCCTGCCTCTGCCTCCCGAGTGGTGCGTGAGCCACCAGGCCCGGCAACCACAGATAAACTTTTAAAAGTTTTACAGGCAGTAGAAAAATGTACATAGTAGTTATCCTAAATGTACTGGCTGTTAGTTTTGTGGATTTTTTCCTGTAAGATGTTTATATTATAAAGTAGATGTTTCATAGATCAAGCATTTACAGTTAAGTCCTGATTTACAGGGCTAATTAGGTCATGCAAATGTGTTTTCCCTTTAGCTTATTTATTCAGCACTTAATGTAAAATCGTCATTCAGTTCTTTTTATGCAAATAAAACCTTTCATAGAAAAGATGAGCTCCCTAAAATCTATGGTATATCCTGGAGAATGATTTTCAGAATGCCATGGTCCTGTTAAATGATCTTCAAAAGGGAAGCTATAGCCTAACTGCGACAGCACGGGACTTGCCATTTTGTACAGACTGTCTGTGCTTCGGGAAAGTTAATATTTCGTGTCCTGTGGTACGTCATGCTGTCGTGGGTCAGGCCGCGTCTCCTAAGGATGACTGTCACCGTCTTGTGTGGTGCTTGGTGACACTTGGAAGTGACTCTGGTCAATAAATTATAGAACTTAAGAGAAGAATTATATATATATATATATATATATATATATATATATATATATATATATATATATTTGAAATATATTTGTCATATATATATATTTGATAATGTGTTCTAGGTTTTAAAGAGATTACATTTACTGTTCTGACTTCCCCATTCTCAAAATGAATATTTTTAAATCTAATTAATTATAAAACATAAAGTTTTGTCACTCGTGGTGTGCCTGACACCGTTACCAACAATTTAGTCTTGACTTACTGGGCACAAAGAAGCCACTGCACTTGCCACCCGAGGTAGCAGCCTCTGCAAGGAAGACCCCGTCTCCGGGTCTGGAGATGGGGCCGGTGGGGGCGGGGCGGCACCTCCCTGGCCTGCGGGGAGAGACCCCCGTCTCGCTGCGCCCTCTAGCGGCCGTGATTTTGAGTCTCTCCTGGCAAAAATCGGGTTCTTCTGGGAAGATGCTTAAGGAAAACGAGAAATTCATTCATTGCTTTTTGAAAGTAGAGGAGAAAGGAGGAGCAAGAATTGTATCGCTATCTGA
>PVIC010033837.1:0-19889 GCA_004025085.1 Thryonomys swinderianus | reverse complement strand
TCTGGTTGCTCAATACCCATCAGATGATGGGTCTTAGTGATCTGAAGTTGAGTTTTCTCAACCAGAGATGGGAGTAATTCTTTCCTAGAAGGACGGTAGTTCTTTCCTTGCTCTCTTTCTCCAACTTCTAGGATGAAGGGAAAACAACTGTGGAAATTAATACCCAGGAGACACTTCCTGGCTTATTTTCATAACGTTAGAGAGGAGAGGTTGGGCTTTTTGTTATTCGATATGAATTTTAATATCATTAGCTCTTTTGGCCAGTTAGCCATTGCTGCCTAAGGTAAGGTTAAATATAAGCAACTTTGTTCATCTGAAGTTGCCAATCAAACTTTATTATGAATCTCCCAAAATAGATGTTTTGAAAACAGCCTATCCTTGCCTTTGCAGCATCATGTTCTTTTTTTTTAATTGAATTCTTTATTGGTACAATTTATATACATCTCAAAATCACATATAACATTGGGAAATTTGTACCAGTATATGCCACAAGTTAATTCTCATTTTTACCCATATCCCTACCCACTCGCCCCTCCTCCCCCCTTTATACATGCTCTTTTATTTTCTTTCTGTATCATATTTATTCCTTCCCCTCATCACATTCCCACACCAAGTTTCCTATAGAAATATTCCACATCATGTTCTTTACACACTATTCAGTAGAAAATGTGAAGTCTGAAGTGAAACACATGAAATGCCAAGTAAGCGGGTGCTTAGAATTTAGTTCTGCATCTGCCAGTAATTAGATTTTTGATGTTAGAACTGTTCTTTGTTGGATCTGTATTTTAAGAATCTACTCTTTGAATAGGTATAAAGACAGGTAACCTTTATTCTCCTAATGATGTTTTGAGGGTCACATTAAACAATAGATACAAAAATGCTTTGATGAAGTACAAGTAAAATATTAGATGTTATTTTTCCTGTAACTTAATGCTCCCTCGCTATGTTCAGAGAAAGAAAATACCATTTTTTCCCCCAAGGGAAGCAACTTAAATCAACACTACAGCACTTTCTGAAGCCAGAATACTCAGGCCAAGTGACTATTGCTATAAAAGAGTCAGAATTAAGTTTGGATAGAGTTTGCTATAGAAATACTCAAAGAAGCTTTGGTTTTCTGGAGTAAACTGAGATTTTTAGCTTATGTGAGGGCTGCAAAAGTAAAAGAGTGAGAATTAAGTTCTCAGTTCCTTTGGTGGAACTTTGGAAGTTTTGCTTTTATGTTGTAAAGTAATCAAATCCATTGGAATATTTATATTTCTCTTTGGTTTTTTCTAATTCCTCCAGCTGAATTTCCTTTAGGAGTTTGGCCACTGTAAAAGGGATTATCTGGTGGTTCTATTTAGACTGCATGGTTAGATTTCTGTCACACTGAGCTAACTGTCTGATTTAAAAGCAAAGTATTTCCACACATGATTTTCCTTATTGATTTGTAGAGGTTCTTTGGAGCTTATGTATATGTATCATTTCCCTGTGAGGAGTGTTGCAGATATTTTCTCTTGACGTTGTCCGCTTGTTATTTTCCTTCTATATGTGAGCCTGTCTTCTCAGGAAGAAGTTTCAGTCTAGTCTACCAAGTCCCTTCACCCTTCAGTGGTTCTGAATTTTGTCACACTTAGAAACTTTTCCTTTTCAAAACTATATTTAAAAAATTTCCCTCACTTTTTTTTGGCCATTATGCTTTATCATTAATGTATTCAGCCTGTTTGGCATTGGAGTCTAGGTGTGTACAGAGGGTTATAGCTTCTGAGTGGCTCAGATTCAGCCTCGCCTGCCTTAGGTGCCAGCCTTCCTCCACCTCAGCTTTCAGGGTGGTGGTAATGCCACCTGCCGTGCTCACATTTGGAGCCTGTCTCTTTCCTCACATCAGCCAAAGAGCACATCTGGCAATTCTTGCTGTTTTGGGCTTGGGCAGGGATCCAGCCCTGAGACAGAGGGGTAACTCTCACAAAGTGAATGGCAGCCAATGGGAATGGGGCGATGGAAGGAAGCCATTCTACATGTCTTCCAATGGGCCGCTCAGAGGTTCTGCCTCTTAGGGAGTGTGTCCTTGTGGCCCTGCCTGGCTGTATGACCTGCTCGGCCTGATTGGATCGCCTTGTATCAGCTTTCCATCTTCCATTACTTCACTATCTCCCCCTCCTTGTTTGCTCCTTCTAGTATATATTAGCATTTAAACTTTGCTCTGGGTACAGTTCTAGCTGTTGAAAAAAAATGGAAAGAAAATACATAAATGAGACTACCTTATCTTATGAGGTTACTGCTTTTGCATGTTTATAATTTATTATCTCAGAAATGGCACTTTTTTTTTTTTTGGAGACAGGGTCTTGCCTTGTAGCTCAGGCTGGCCCTGAACTCACCATGCAGCCCAGGCAAGCCTGGAACTCTGCAATCCTCCTGCTTCTGCCTCCCAAATTCTGGGATTATAGGTGTGAGCCACCAAGCCCATCATTTGTGGTATGTGGTACTGATTGCCAGGGGGCGTGAGCCATCATGCCCAGTATTGTTGTATGTGGTTATCAAGGATCAAACCAGGGACCTTGCGCTTGCTAGGCAGGCGCCGGAACCACTGAGCTAAATCTCTGGACCAGTCATCCTACTTTTGACACTAAAAGGTTATGAGTATTTACTTGACATGTGTTGTATCTTTATACATACAGAGAGCATCCTACCTCTAATGGAAAGGTACCGATACTATTTAAAAATTTTTATTTTTTATTAGTACATGTTCCTGACACATAGCTGATTATATTTACATTGGAGGTTTGATACATATATGTACCTCTTTTTTAAATTGAATTCTTTATTGGTATATTTTATATACAGCTCACAATCATGCACAACATTGGGGAATTTGTACCAGTATATGATACAAGTTAATTCTCATTTTACCCACATCACTACCCATCCTCACCCTCTATATACATGCTCTTTTATTTTCTTTCAGAATTATATTTATTCCTTCCTCTCGTTATGTACCCACACCAAATTCCCTTTGGAAATTGCCGATTTTACAAAAACTATCATATATTCTACAACTCACTTACATCTACAGGTGCTCATATCAAAGAAAAGATCCAGTATTTGCATATCTGTAATCTATTTATTTCACTTATTTGTGGGTCCTCCAGGTGTATCCATTTGCACATAAATGAATGAATCTTGTTCTTTATGGCAGAGTAATACTCCATTAAAAAGAAAAAAAACACATCTTTATCCAGTCTCCAGTTGATAGGCATTTGGGCTGTTTCCAAGATTGGGCTATCACATGGGCTGGAGGGTTAGCTCAATGGTTCTGGCACCTGCTTTGCAAACACAAGGTCCTGAGTTCAATCCCAGGTAGCCACATACAATGCTGGGCATGGAGACTCATGCCCAACAGCAATCAATACCACATACCACAGTGCTGGGTGTGATGGCTAACGCCTATAATCCCAGCACTCGGGAGGCAGAAGCAGGAGGATTGCTGAATTTGAGGCTTGCTTGGGCTACATAGTGAGCTCAGAGCCAGCCTGAACTACAAAGCGAGACCCTGTCTCAAAAAAACAAAAACAAAAACAAAGAAAAGATTGGGCTATCACAAACTGAGCTGCTATGAATAAGGGTGTACATCTGTCTTTCCAATGTGATTTTTGAAATTCCTTTGAGTATATTCCTAGCAGGGGGATAGCAAGGTCGAATGGGACCTCTAGTCCTGGTTTTCTGAGGAATCTCCACAATGGTTGCACAAGTCTGCAATCCCACCAACAGTGGAGAAGGGTTCCATTCTCCCCGCAGCCTCGCCAGCATTTATTGTTGGTTGATTTTGCAATAGCAGCCATTCTTTGTGGAAATCTCAGTGTTGTTTTCATTTCAATCTCTCGAATGACCAGTGATGTTGAACATTTCTTCATATGCTTCTTGGCTGCTTTGACTTCTGCCTCTGAGAAGTGTCCATTCATTTCAGATGCCCATTTTTGAATTGGGTCTTTAGACTTGGGGAGACTGATTTAAGTTCTTTATATATGGTAGATAATAGCCCTTTGTCTGACAAACAGCTAGTGAAGATTTTTTTCCCATGTTATTGTTTGTCTTTTAGCAGGGCCAGTGATTTCTTTTGCTGTGCAGAAGCTTTTTAGTAGCATGAGATCCCATTTGTTGATTCTTTCTGCTAGTTCTTGTGCTATAGAGGTTTTATTCATGAAGTCTCTGCCTAAGCCAACATCTCCAAGAGTTTTACCTAACCTGTTTTCTAGTAGGTCTATTATTTCTGTTTTAATATTTAAGTCTCAAATCCATTGTGAATTTAGTTTTGTACATGGTGAAAGAGATAGGTCTAGCTTTAGCTTTTGGCAAGTTGAAGCCGTTTTTCCAGCTTGTTAAAGAGGCTGTCTTTCCTCCATTGAGGATGTTTGGCTCCTTTGTCAAAGAGAAGGTGGCTTAGTGTATCCCGGTTGTTTTTGGATCTTCTAATTTATTCCACTGGTCCTCAGGTCTGTTACTTTGCCAGTACCAGGCAGTTTTTATGACAGTGGCTTTATAGTAGAGTTTTAAATTGGGGATTGTAATACCCCCAGCCATGTCGTGGTTGCTTAGAATTGCTTTTGCTATTCTAGGTCTCTTGTGGTTCCAGATGAATTTTTGGATGACTTTCTCTAGCTCTGTGAAGTACAGTGTTAGAATTTCAATTGGAATTGCATTGAATCTGTATAGTAGTTGTGGGAGTATAGCCATTTTGATGATATTGGTTCTCCCTACCCAGGAACAAGGGATGTCTTTCCACTTTCTGATATCCTTTTCTGTCTCGTTTTTGAGAGTCCTATAGTTTTCAGAGTAGAGGTCTTTCATCTCTTTTGTTAGATTGTTTTCTACATATTTCATTTTTCTGGGTGTTATTGTGAAAGGGATTGACTCTCCAAATTCTCTTTCAGTGAGTCCGTTGTTTGTGTAGACAAAGCCTGTTGATTTTTGAGTACTGACCTTGTTGTATCCAGCAACACTACTAAATTTGGTAATTAAGTCTAGCAGTCTTTTGGTTGAGTTTTTAGGATCCTCTAGGTACAGTATCATATCATTGGCAATTAATGACAGTTTAATTTCTTCCTTTCCTATCTTTATTCCTTCTATATCTTTGTCTTGCCTGATTGCTATGGCTAATCATACCTCTTCTTGATACATGCATACCTGTGTTTATAGCAGCATGACTCAAATAGCTAAATCATGGAAGCAGCCTATATGGCCATCAACAGATGAATGTATAAAGAAAATGTAGCATATATATATATAAATATATATGTATAAATATATATGTACACACATATACATAATGGAGTATTAGTCATAAAGAAGGGTAATTTGGGGTTATTTTTAGGAAAATTGATACACCTAGAAACCAAAATACTAAGTAAAATTAATCAGTCATAAAAGGTACATATAATATTACATGACATTTCTAATATTAGAAACCCCAAACATAAACAATTTAAATAATAAAATTAGAACCATGTTAAGAAACAGGGGCATAGTCTCCATATAGATAGGAAGGATTCCAGAGAAAGGGAGAGGTGGAGTAGAATAGTATTGTCTCCATTTTACATATGAGGAAATGATGGCTTAAAGTGATCAAATATAATTTATTTCTCTAAATCCTCACTTATTTGTAGTAGGGATGGTGTGATTGAACCCATAATGCTAAGGGATCCTGTTTTTAATTAGCAACTGAAGTTTTTAAGACCTCAGTTTAAAAAAAGAAGATGTAATTTTTAGTTCAAGGTCTTAAGGGCATTGCAGAGTCATTAATTAATATTTTTAAATTAAAAGTTTTATTGTGTTATCAAGAAAACAAATATAAAGATATGAACAGAGATGGGACAAAATTATATGGACAAAATGAGAGAGAGAGAGGGAGAGGGAGGGAGGGAGGGAGGGAGGGAGGGAGGGATTCCCATATGCCTTGCTGGGATATTTATGTTTCTTTCTGATTCTGGGTGGATTAGCCAAAGCATGGTGGGGACCCGAGGGTTGTAACTTTGGGAGGTGATTGAGGGATAGAACAGCTGAGAAAATTGACTGAGACAGATAAAATTCTGTCAGGAAGTTGAGTTTGGGGCCTTTCTACCCACAGTAAAGATCAGAAAGCAGCAGGAATCCGAGTCAGCCACTTGTGTCCTTGGGGATGCAGCAGGACCTCATTCTCGGTATGCGTCTGTGCTGTGGTGCTGTGCACAGTGCTATGAGCCCTTCCTCCTGCTGCTTGGGACCCATGGATCTGAGTCACGAAATGAGTTTCTGATTCTGGGTTCTCTCTACCAGATCTCTCCTTTGCCCCTCTCCTTTGGCCAGACTTTTCCAACTAGGGGCATTCTGAGTATAAAGCTCCCCGCGCAAGCTCTCCAATGCCTGGGAGGGAACCTGAGAGAAATAATACTTCTGTGAGGAAGCAGGCAGGGCCCCAGCAGTGGCATCTGTTTTGGAGGCTGACGTTCCCATTGGAATGCATCTAGAGCTGGTGGCCCTGCCCTGCGAAGGTCCCTTGTCCCCCAGGAGAACCGCCTGTGAGTTTTTCCACTGAGACTAGAGAGGTCAACATAATGGGCAGATTGGGACTAAGCTGGGTTCCAGGCAGCTAGTAGCAACAGAACAGAATAATTTCACTAAATAAAAACAGATACGAGGGTGAAATTGGCACCCTGTTGCTGGCTGGTTGGTGACCTTAGAGAAAAGATCTCAAGAATTCCTGGGCTGTGACCAACTCGGGAGCAGCCATTCCAGGAGAATTTCCAGGGTGTGATTCACAGACTGCCTAAAGCTTCTGATAACATTTTTCTGAAGAAAGATGCTGGGGCCTCCTCTCATACCTGTTGAGTGGGAGTGTTTGAGTTGGAGGCCTGGGAACCTGCATTTCACTGCATTCTGGGTGACTCTTACAGTTTATAGAGTCCAAAAACCACTGACATAACTTCATACCATTCAGTTTTCTGAACACTTATCCGATGCCAGCCACAGAAGTGCCTTGGATTTCATATGCAGGAAGTCATCTTCCAGTGACAGGGAGGAACCCAGGTATGGAAAGATGCAGTAACTTCTGGGTTTCACAGTAGCCAGCGCTGGAGGCAGAGTCGCAGCTTGTGTGTTTCTCCCTGCCCTTGTGCATATTGCCAGGTCATTAATGTGCTCGGGCCAAGAGTGTACCACAGAGCTGGGGGTCCCGGTGAGCCCGCGTGTGACGGAGCGGCAAGAACTACACAGGTGTGATGAGCGGCCTGCCTGATAAAGTAGTCCTGGAAAGTGGAACGACCTTATGCTCAGTTCCTCCCAACTCTGTCAGTGGTGCCCAGCATGTGTGTGCTATGTACACACATAGAGCTGCCTGTGTGTACCAGAAGAATAATGATACCAGTCTTTGAGAAAACCAAGGGATGCATGTGGGAAGCAGGACTGTGAGGGTAGAGTCCGGCAGCAGAGCCTAGCTGAGCTGGGTCCTGTCCCAGACTTCCCTTGCTTCTGAGTATTACTGGCCTTGACTTCCACAAATTCAGGTCCCTGTCTCTCCTCTCTGTGCTTTTAGTATCTGAAGTTTTTATGTCGTGACATTGTATAAGTCCAGACTACCAGCACTGGGGATTCAAAGGATGTCTGATGTGTCCTCCCAACAGACCTATTGCTGTCATCCGCATCTGCTCCTGGTAGGACTGTGAGTCACCACCCAGAGATGAGACTCGGATCCTGGAGGGAGCTCTGCACTGAGATCCAGCATCACCCTGAGCCCATGGTCTATGGCTTCTCACCTTCTCTGAGGGTTACCATCAACACCATTTTGGGGGAAATGCTTAGTTCTTAAATATTGTATAGCAAGGGGAAACTGTCAGCAGAAGCAGCCTGATCCCCACCTCCCTCCCTCCCTCCCTCCCTTCTTCCCCCTTCCTTCCTTGCCCTCTCTCACTCTACTTTTCCAAAACTATGATATTACCTGCTATTTCCCTTGTAGTTTAGATAAGACAGATGATATCAGGTTTATTAGCAGTGAGGTAGTTTCTTTTTAGGGGAATATTCTTGAATCATTTGATAGAAATTTAAAATGAGTGAAATGAAGTGATTCTGTTTGTCCATATTGTGATACATCCCTAATGCAGTGCATACTTGACTTGAGATGAGTACTGAGTATGACAGGCTGTGGTCGTCCCAGACCTTTTTTATTTGGAGGAACTGTTTGGACTGTTGGGCTGCTAAAGGATTTCTTCTTGGAGCATAAAGAATCTCCAAGGTACAGAGTGTATGTATCTCCTCACCCATGCTCACCTGTACTTGAATGACTCTTATTTTTGGGAGAGGGGCCAGACAGACCCTGAGGCTGTGTCTACATACCCTGAAGGGCACTGCCCCAATTTCTAGGGCAGATCACAGAGCCGACCAGATCGAAATTCACTTATAGGCATCACCCACAGGTGTATTATTGTCCTTATGATTTCTATAAAACGTGTATAATTTTGTGTATGCAGGATGCAGTGTGTATGTGAAATGATGTCATCAAGTTTTGGATATCAATTTTTGTATTAACGTACAAAAATTAGTTAAAAAGCTTTCTGTCTTCCCAGATTTTCTAAGGCCATCCAAAAACTTAGGAATCATCAGTAAGCTATATAATCTATATGTTGCTCTTTTTATGTTTTCCAAATTGCATTTAGGATATTAAGATATCTATCAGTAAATTATTTCCTTCTATTTAAATATTTTAGTAAACTTTGTAATAGTGTACTAACAGATTAATATAGCATGTAGCATTTCCTTATAATATTAGTATTCTTTTCTGGATACAGTATCCCTTTTTCCCAAAATTTGTTTCTAAGAGTTTTTTTCAATCTTCTATTCAATTTACTTATTTTTATATTTTTTTGTTTAATATTCAAGGCATGTATAAAGTCACAATTATTCTCTAAATAAATGGGCTATGTGCTATGCATTTTGGTATATAATTCTGTATCATTAGTTTTGTTTTCCTAAACATTCTGAGGTTGCAAATTTGGTTTCCTCTTTGAACCATCAACTACTCAGGAAACTGTTCTATCAGCTCCTTTGCAGCACTGTTTTCTTCTGGTGAAGTGAAAGACAGAGAGCATATATTTAAAAGCAGGAGATGCTGGGGGACGTCTAGACCTGTCACAGACAGCATGGGTAAAGAGCTTGATAAGCAGTCTGGGTTTCCTCAAGGGGGAGGGCAGAGGGTGCTGACAGGAGATTGGGGAAAAAAACTAAGAGAAAAGGTCAAGATTTAACGTAGGGTTCGTCTTGGTTCTGGCTTCTCTACGGGTAGAAAATGGTTGATGGCTGTAGTTCTTCAGTGTGATCAATCTTCTTGAGGCTTAGCATCCACTGACTGCTATGAAGATGTTTAGAATCACATGACACTGCATGAGGCTGAGGCAGCAGGACTGCAGGTTCAAGTCCAAGCTGAACCACCTAGTGACCTAGGGAAACTCTGTCTCAAAAACAAATACATAAATAACAAACAAGTCAAAAGGGCTAGTGATGAAACTCAGGGCAGAGGCTCTCAGTTCAACCCCCAGGGCCTCTCAGAGCAAGAACAAAAAGTCTCACAAACACATCTGTCCTTTTCAGAGCATCCTGACCCCCTGGGAAGCCAGTGTGAGCAGGCAAGGTACATATACCACCTGGGAAGAGAAGAATTTAACTGCAGCTTCTGTTCCCTCTGTCCCACACCTGAGGACTCTTCCTGGATACACGGAAAGGGCATCTGTATAATAAGGGGCAGAATGTAGGCAGCTACAAAACACATTTCTTTCCCTGTTAACTTGGACTGCACCAGTAGCCCTGGTTCTTTTTAGTATGACTGACAGAGTGGCTCCTTTGGGCCAAGATGGGCTTCAGATTTGGATCCTGTTTTTGTTTTTGGGTGTTTTCCTCTCTTTTAGTACAGCTTAAGCACTGCCTGCATGTGGTTTGACAAGTAAACCTTCAAAATGCCAAGCAGTGGCTTGGAGGAGGCCTGAAATGAATGGAACGTGGGGTCAGTCTGTGCCTCTTCTTGGTCCCAGGTGTCTGAATTCATTTTTCTATTTTCTTTCTCTTACCATCTGGGGCAGATATGCTGGGTCCTGGGTGTGCGGACAAATGTCTGACCAGCTTTTTCTTTTTTTTGTTTTGTTTTTGTTTTTGTTTGTAGACTGCAGAAGGCTCTGCAAATGTTTTTATCCTAAGTGGTTGGCTTTGCAAGGGAACTTCCTGCTTGCTCTGTGCTGATGTTTTTGTATTATGGGCTTCTAGCAGGACATCACATGATGGTTGGCAACCTGCAGCACACGTGTGCTGAAATGTATGGTAAGGTCATGCCCTTTTAACCTGGAGCCAGGGCAAACTGTGGCGGTGGGTTGGTCTTAGGAGGGGTTTGGAGGAGTCTGATATGAGGCTTATCTCCTTTTCTGATACTTTCTCCAGCTTGAAATCTGTCTCCTCCTCTTGAAGAATTTATTTCTACTTCCAGTTCATACCTATCCTCAAGAAATGGTATGATAGACTCATTGCAGCTACCCATGTCTACTGACTAAACTCTGGCCACTCTGCCCCTTCCTTGCTGGCCCTGCCACCCACTCGCATATAAGGTCATTTGAAAGTCTGTTTTCCATTCTGGTTGTCTTGAATCAGAATTATTTTGAAAACTTCATTAGTAATCATCTTATTTAAAATGTGATCATTTCAGTTTGCTCTTTGCTTGAACAAGAACTATCTAAACATTTGCAAATGAGGACTCGTACCAGTATCCAGGTGTGTCTTAATGCTCACATTTCATGTAAGCTCTTTGATAGACTGCCCGGGAAAGGACAGAGGCTTTAGCTAAGAGTCTTGGCACTTAGGTATTTTACAAATACTTTGTAAGAAAGTATGTTCAAGGCAACAAATCTATTTTAGATCCTTTTCCTCTCCCTCGCTCCCTCCCCTTCTCCTTCCTTCCTTCCTTCCTTCCTTCCTTCCTTCCTTTTGCATTTTTAAAAAACATATTTCCTTACAGTAGCTGTATGGAAGATACAAAGGATAGGAAGGGGTTCAAAGATTTTTCTGTGTATTCTTTCATAGTGAAAATTTTAGTAGGTGGCTTCCCGTGAAAACTCAATTTTTGTTTATCTTTTTGCCTACAAGGGAAGAACCAGAAATGACTGGGCATTTTATGCTTTCATATACCTTTAGGAAATTCTGAAAGTAAGAAGACACACTGAGAACTCAGCAAAGCCAGAGAATTCTAACATAGTATTGGAGGATTTATATATGTGCTTCTGAAATACTTTTGTAGTGAAGTGGCTCTGTCATTTAGCTGTGAGGAATGAGATGTTTGTTTTCCTCTTGGAAATGTGTGCTTTGATTTCAGTTCCTTTAAGCCCCACATGTCTTCATTTGAATACTTTTTTCTGTGCTTGTTCCATATACATTGAAAAGGAAAAAAAAAATGGAGTATAGATCCAGAGGAGGGAGGTCACAGTTTTTGATTTGATGTCTTATTCCATAAATAATAGAACAAATGCAGAGTCACTATTATAGTTTTCTCTGCAACTAAAATAGGAAAATAGGCAATCTTTCCATCCCTCCATCTATTCAAAATACTCAAGACTATTAGTATCTTAGGCACACTTGACTTTTAGAAAATAAGTTTGGCCTCAGGCCATCTTGGAGAGGTGTCTGTCAGTACTAAGCAGCTGCAGGTTCAAACTCCCACTTCAGACCCAGGGCAAACAGCGTGTGGGTACAAGATAACCCCTCTGTAAACAGGGCACCCTTTGAAGGTGAACACAGCAAATATTTAAGGCGCTTTATTTCCCGCCTTTCCTCTCCCTAGTCATAGATGGTAGGAGGGCCACAGAAACAGCCTTGCCTCTTTCTGTAAAAGGAATTCTTTGATGTGGGAGACTGAGCTGGACTGTTTGCAGCCAGTGGTGGGAGGAAGTCAAGGAGAGGGGAATTAAAGTTCATAGAGGAAGCTGTAGATTTTAGGGATGTGACCTTCAGCGCTTGCCAGACCCATGAAGGAACACAAGTTGCCTTTGGATGGTCCTCAATGGCCCCTCTGTGACTGTGAGTCTCAGGTCCTGGTGAGACGCTCTCTGATGGGATCTGGGAGGCTCACTCTGCCCTGTCCACATAGGAGGGTAGCCAGTGCCATCTTCCCAGTGGAGACTTGGGAAATTAAAACACACAAGCTCTTATCCCAGTACCCTGACTATTGGCTTTGGTGTTGTCTTCTTTATTTCCAATAAAGTGGAAAGATGACTATTTTCAGAAAAGTTTCAACTCCAGTATAACTCAGTGGGAAAAAAACCCAAATGGTCTTTTCTTAATTTGCAAGGTTCCATCTTTCTCTGCTGAAACATCTTAAAATGTGTCCTGTTCATCCTGCCACTCTGAAGATGTCTGTTGCTTTCTTCTGACCCAAACTCTTGTTTATTTAATCCTCTGAAAAGCTGGAAATGTTGCCAAATCATAGTTTCTGTTTGATTTTATGTTTTTTATTCTCCCAGGGACACGAGGAACGTCAATTTTGGAGCCAGTTATGTTTATGGTTATTGTCTAGTTACTTGGCCTTTCTAGGACCAAGCCACTGACCTAAGTCTGTTGTGTTTCAGTTCCCAACACTACGGAGAGTGTTGACATTCTTTTTAAAGTTCCAACAACACTCTCTATCTCTTTACCACTCCCCCTCCCCTCCTGCTGTCTTGCTCCCTCTCTCTTACAAACATACTAAATACTAAAGAAAAAACCCACTTTCTTAAAATATGCAGAGAAAGAGATTTATTTCGTATCACTAGCAGCTTTGTGAGGCAGTTTTTTCTCCTGGATTTTACATCTGCTTTCTGGAGCCCAGAATGCTGTGATGACACACTCCTTGCCAGTTAGAACACCTGGAGCAAGTTTTGGGGTCAACAACCCAAACGTTCCATTCCATTCGTCTTTTTTCCAGGACCTTGAGTTTAGAACACAAGTTAAAGTTTTCCAACTCTTAACTCTCATTTTCTCAGGAAACTTTATGGGCAAAAGTAAAGACTGAAATCAGACTCAGGTGAAGTTTGTTACTCACATTCTAGCTGTGGATAGCTGTGTGAACTTGGAAAAGCTATGTGATTTTTCTAACCCTTAATTTCTTTGAACAATGCAGATAAAACTTGCTTTTGATCTTTTGAAAATTAAACACGTTAGAATCACCATAATGTCTGATGACTGTGCATAAAAGGTGCTGCCCCTCTCCTCCCCAGCTTCTTTTGTGCTTGTGTGTTGGCCCCTCTATGGTGTGGACAGAGGTGTTAGAATTCCTCAGAGAACCAGAGCCAGTAGAATACATGTAATTATACAAAGAGATGTAGTGGATTGGCTCATATGAGCAGAGGCCGAAAAGGCCCACAATGGCTGTCTGCAGGACTGAGAGCCCGGCAAGTTATGAGCTGCTCAGTCCAAGAAATTAGAAGCTGGAATCTGGAAGCCAAGAGGGACCCCTGGTGCAGCCACAGACTGAGCCTGAAACTGGAGGCATCTCACAGAGGCACTGATGGGTAATGATCTAATTTCAAAGGCTTCAAAATTTGAAGTCTGATTTCTGTGGAGACAGAAGTAGCCAAAAATATACTTGCTCAAGAAGGGTCCCACACTTAGATAATCTCTCTCCTTTTCTGCCTCTTGGGTCCATCCTGGCTCCTAGCCAATTAGAAGGAGCCACTAGGTGGGGCCACTCAGTTTGCTGACCTCATCAGTCTTGTCGGAAATGCTGTCCTGCACACTGGAAGTATGCTTTCCCAGTTTCCTCTGAGTCCCTCCATCCAGTCAACTTGACAACAATGGAAGTTATCTAGAAGTAAACATGCAGAATACAGCCATGCTAGTTGTAGCTCTGGAGCAGCTCTCAAGAGGCACAGGGACAGGCTGAGGCATGGCCTGTGAGGTTGCTACTGAGTTGGGACACAGAAAGAATTTTTTCTGGATATATTAAAAATTAGGAAGGCAAATTTACCTTCAATGAGCTTTTACACTCCGGGCAAGGAAGGTTTTCACCTTCATGTTCATTTATCAGAGTCTGAAGGAGGCTGAGAGGAAGGCTACATGAAGGCTGGAGTCTAAGGCTACCGCACACAGAACAAAAGAGGACAGAAGCCCTTCCTGTTGATGTGGCGATTACCGTCGGACGACCTTCCACACTGGGAGTATGTCTCCTAGAGGCAGGAGGCAGACAACAAGAAACTCGCTCTTCCCTCCAACATTCAACATGATTGCACTTGAGGACAGACAGTTGTGGATACAACATACAGTTGTTTGTGGTGTGTGGATGGAGCACATAGCACCACAGAGGTGGGTTGTACTTTTCAAAGAGATTTCAAAATACTTTCATTCACCCACTTTTATATGCTACTGATTTATCCCTTGCTCCTGCTTACCCTGCCCCCTCCATTCTGTTTCCTTACTTTCAGTTCTCTGGTCTTACTCTTCAGCCACACAGAGCCGGCAGGTTGAGTGCCCTCTCCCTTGACCTTGGTCCACAGAGTTTTGGTAGAAGTCATATGTGTCTAGACAAAAGATTGGTTAGTCTTTGTGAAAGTAAATATTCCAGATCTGACTCAGTCTGGCTAAGAGCCAAGAAAGAGATGATAAGGCTGATGGAAAAGATCTCTTTAATGAACAGCAGTTTAAAAAAAAAAAAAAGCTCAAAGGTGAAGGCGAGAAACAGTCTTCACATTTCCTGGGGCTGCAGACCCCAGCCAGGCTCCAGAAGCACTCAAGGGTAACTGAGAAGGAGGTTACTTGATTTCTTGTCTGTACTTTAACAATCTCCCCACCTCTCTAAGTCTCTACTCCCTATACCTCATGCTGTAAACAATCATTCCTGAGATTTTTTTTAAAGGGTAAACATCCCTTTTACTGGATAAAACACCTTGTTTACACAGTCCATAGAAATAAAGATTATTAAAGGCTACTTTCTTTGTTGACTTTTTTTTTTTAACTTTCAGTGTGCTCATTTAGCAAATGGTTGGAAAATAGAGCCTGTTATGTAACCATGAGACCTAATAGTTTATTTATTTATTTATTGGTACATTTTAGATACACATCATGTCACCGTCGACATTGAGAATTTGTACCTGCTATATCTCGATTCTCATTTTTCCCCATTCTCCTGCCCTCCTTATAACCCCCACACCATACACATAAGCTTTGTTTCCATTTTTCTATTTTTACCATTGAATTTTTTCTTTCCCTTCTTTACTTTCCCCTTCCCTTTTCCCTTTGAACATTTTCTATTTCACAATACTTATCATATAGAATATATATAAAAAACTTTTAAAAAATCAGCCTCCCCAAATTTAAAGATGCAATACAAAAATGAGCATCTGAAGTGAACAGACATTTTTCAGATGAAGAAGTAAAGGCAGCAAAGAAACAAATGTTCAACATCACTGGTGACTTAAGAGGTGCAGATGAAAACAACACTGAGATTCTATCTCACCCAGAAGAGAATGGCTGCTATCAAGAGATAAACCAACAACAGAGGTCTGTTACTTTAAACAACAGATCACAAATTGTATGGAAAATTCAACATTAAAGACCTAATTCCCTCTGTTATTCCTTACTACATCTAGGTGGCTATTATCCATAGAGGAAGAATTATCACCTTTATATGTATTTAGGGTACCTCATCTCAGGGATCCCGGTATAGTGAAAATCTCTCTGGAAATAACAAATGTAAGTAAGGATGAGACTAGTAGACAAGAGATGTATTTTGATCTCAATTTTAATGACACAACTTAAAAAGCCACACCTAACCTTTGAAATAGACTATTATGTACAGAGCCCTTTCAACATAGGACCTCATTTAAGTTTTTATTACTGACTTTTGTGAGCTGAGTCACATGACTACTTATTTTGCAGAGAGAAATTTGAGGCTTAAAGAAATCAGGTCTCTGACTCAATACCATGTTAACTAGTAAATGGCAGAGATAGAACTCGACAGTTTTGTGTCTAGTGATCTCTTGATATATTGGCACTTCCTTACCTGTAGGTGTAAGGGATTTGGTTGCTTAAAACCAGCACATCTCCAAGAATCCATGCATTTAGAGTAAATAACACCTTGGTCACTGGAAACAACCACAGTTCACCACAGTATCACTGTATTTGAGAAAACAGCAGTGAGGGAAGAGAAGGTATTTTGGGGTTTGCTTCCTGTAGCATCTAGGAGGGGTGTGTGGGTCCTTTAAAGGAGCCCCTGGTCTTTACCCAGCACCTGGCAGTTTGAAGGATGCCCTTAGGATCCTAGGAGGCCCTGGCCTGGCCTGGAACTTGGTGTCCAGTTCAATGAGTAGAATATGCAGCTATAGGAGTTTTGTGAGGAAAAGTCCAGAAGTCCATTCCTCAGCCCAGAAGGCTTGTGTTCCTTATGCCAAGATCTCGCACCACCATCTTGAGAGCATCTTTCACAGCTGGAAGTGCTTCTGAATGCCAATACCTTCAAGCTGAGCCACGAAGAGTCAAGCTGAGTGCCAGGCTCTCAGGCTCGATGGCCTGTATTTCTCTCTTGCCTTTTTACATGGCTACAGAAGGAGAGTTGTTGACATGGTTTTCAACAGACACTGGTTGAAGCCAGACACTGGTTAAAACAGAGGACAGCGTGGCCTAAACTTTAGTTTAGTGTATTCCAGGTGGGGCCAGTAATGATTTTGATGGGGATCCCAGAGTAAATTTGGGTCCCATATATGTCACAGGAGTCAGTGCTGAAACTGTGGCACCCACACTTTGGCACACACTCCTCTTAGTATGCAATGGGCTGTTTCATTATATTATTAATAATTAAGTGCTTATGATTTTTTTTTTTTTTTTTTTTTTTTGCTTTTTGAGACAGGGTCTCACTTTGTAGTTCAGGCTGGCCCTGAGCTCACTATGGTGTCCAGGCAAGCCTCGAACTCAGCAGTCCTCTTGTTTCTGCCTCCGGAGTGCTGGGATTATAGGCGTGAGCCACCACGTCTGGCATTGTGGTATGCGGTGTTGATTGTTGGTGGGCGTGTCTCCACGCCCAGCATTATATGTGGTAACCAGGGATCAAACTCAGGACCTTGTGCTTGCGAGGCAGGCGCCGGAACCACTGAGCTAACCCTCCGGCCCTATGACTTGTTTCTTGATTAGAATGCAAGCTCCAGCAGAAAAATTACATTATTTCTGGTGCTTAGCATAATGCCTACAACATGGGTGATGTAAATAAGTATTAACAGAATAAGTAATATTACCTAAAGGAATAAGTGCATCATTATTAGAGAGACTGACACACTGAAGAAATGAAAGGAAAATATAGCCTTTTACATTCTGGCCCTCATGAAAAGCATGAGTGGCTTGGGCAGAGACAGAGCAGTCTAGGGCTCCTGTTGGTTGTGCTAACCTACCCCTTTAAGTGTACACCCTGGCTTCTTTTGAAACTCTGTAACTCTCAGAGCTGTTCTTGAAGCGAGAGCCCAAGAAATCAGACTGTCCACAAAAAGCAGAAATTGAGGAGCTCCTGTTCCTACCTGTAGCAGATCCACCTTTATTTTCATGAGTCACCTGCCTCCACTCACTCTAGACATGAAACAGGTGACCAACCTTGGCCTAATCTCTTTTAGGATCCTAAAGGCCTTTTTCAGATTCTCAGCCAATGAGTGGAGACAGCAGCTCTTTCCTAAGACCCTAGTCCTCTTGGATATTAGAGGTAAAACAAAATAAAACAAATCTCCCCATCCTGCTGTTTCCCAAAGCATACAGGGATGCTGTGATGAATCGCAGCAGACTGTCCAGTTACTGAGCTATTGTTGCCTTTAGAAGCTTGAGTTCTTGGGAAGTCACTGACTTTAAGGGAACAAGTCCCTTGTGGCCCACAGGTGAGCCCGGAAGTACCCCAAAGAGATCAAGCATAGAAATCAAGAAATCAAACACAGAAACAGATGATCCAGCCTGAGCTGGCATTGTTTGGCATCACTGCTGAAATGTTCTTCATTTTGTGGTTGGGGAGGTTCTTTGGCCTGAAGTAGAAACTGAATTCTGGCATTCTTGGCATTGTTGGCCCTGGGACAGGTACTGATGGGAAAGCCCAGCATCTCTGCATGAGTTTGAGAAAATGCCCAATACTTCTTACACAATTCAAGTTGGAGGACATATGTCCATGGAGCACAGACAGCATTTTCCTGAAAGCACATGATGGATTTGCTGTCTTTGTCAAAGGTGGCAACACTATTAAAAGTGACGATCACAAATGTGGCAGGCACTATCAGTTTCGTAAACACAGTGAGGCAGGGGATGGGAGAGGAGCAGGCCAGAGGAAAGCTGGTGTGGGGTGTTGTCCCCTGCCTGCTCATCTTCTCTCCCTACATGATTCAGGGTGGTCTCTGCCTCTGCCTCAGAAAACCAGAGCCTCCTGCTGTCAAGTGTCAGGAATGATTTGGCACTAGATGTGGACAGTGGCCAGAGTGGGCAGGGCAGGGAGGCATAACCTGGAGCTGCGGTCATCCCCACAGCCACCAGCGCACAGCCTCGCATTGGAGCTTGGCTGCTGGTGATCCAGAGACGCATATGGTTGACAAATGCTGTTTGCAGGTAGGAATGTAAAGCCTCAAAGAAACAAAATTTTATGTAGAAGAGTCAGAAGGAAAAATTAAACACTAGTGACTAACAACCGTGTCATGCCATGCACACATCTCTTTGTGGTTGTGGTTCGGTTCCAAAATTCACTTCCTCCCATGAGGTGGTTAGTGTAAGAAATGAGAGTGAGCTCTGGGTTGCCTTGACCTTGTCAGCTCGATCTGAGCAACTTCTACACCATAATTTGTACTAGTTATTAGAGAGAAAATCTATGCCTCTCTGTTGGGTAGTGGGCTCTTGGAAGTCAGAACCTTACAAATTCTCCTCCATTGTCATGCCCCTCCACCCTGGCACCACTCCCAACACAGAGCACTTAGCACACTCTGGACATTTGAGGTGCCTAGTGAAAGTGTGCTGAACTGAAAATGAGAATTAATTTTCTTTCTTTTCTTTTAACTTCTCTTCTGCTTTTGCTGTTATGCATCATGCTTTTGTTTGTGTATTTTTCTCCTCTTCTTTTCCTGTGTAGTAGAACAGTGCATCAGGCTGGCTTTTTGTCTAGGAAGGTTGAAAGCTTGGTTTTGGGAAATAACTTCCCCAAAGTAATCTGACCTGAGGCATGGAAAGCACCTCAGTGAGAAGGACAGAGGGCTTGATCCTTAAAGCAGTTTGTCCCGGCTATGGCTCCTCACAGATTAGCACCACTTGCAAGTCTGTCAGCTTGCAGGGATGGTGACCGCAGAGCAGATCCAGGCAGGAGCTCTGCCACTGGGACTTTGCAAACCCGAGCGTGTCTCAGGTTTCAGTTCATTCGTCTCTGAGAGAGAGTAGGAGTTTAAGGACCATAAGAATAGCTCTTCACACAAACACTGAATTTGTCATCTCCTGTCCAGGAGTTTGCCTCTCCCTTGTGAGCGTCTGCCCGAACCATTTGGTGCGGTGACCACCTGTGGACAGCTCTGGTGCCCTTGAGGACTGTTCAGCAGGTGATTGGATTCTCTTCCTGTGTCTGGCTACACTGAATGCAGGGCAAATATCGGAAGAGGGTCTGTCGAGGGGGAAGAGGACTACCTATAGCCTGCTTCCCACAGAGAGATCTGACACCTAGAAAGAGTTTCCAGAATCCTCAGGGCTCCCTTCTTTCAGCTTTACATTCTGAACACATAGAACCTGCCTGGAGCCCCTGGTGCTGGCATGGGCCGGACTGAGGCACCCCGTGCCTGTTCAAAACAACAGACCAGAGACTTTAAATCCACACACATACTTGTTCTCGTTAGGCTTAGAGGAAAGAATTTAAAATGATAAAATCTTACAATGCAGATTGTCTGCGATTC
>PVIC010033836.1:0-19941 GCA_004025085.1 Thryonomys swinderianus | reverse complement strand
GTGACTACTTTATAGAAGAACTAGGAGGAGTATCAAGAATTCATGAATTAAAAACTGATTTTATGCAAATGAAATTTGTTTTAAGCCACATAACTTCTTTCAGTATGTAACTGATCTAGTCAATATACACTTGATCTGGTCTCAATAGAAAGATGGGAAAGGTGATTCCCTAGACATGCCACAGGTTCCTAAGGAGAGACATGGAAAATATCTTTCCTCTCTCTTCTGAGATTGGTTCATAGAAGACTGATTCTGCCAAGAACAGGGAAACATGGCAGCTTTGAATATGTCCATATCAGTTATAACCATTAATGTCAATGGATTCAATGGGCCAATTAAAAGACACAGACTAGCAGATTGGATCAAGAAGCAAGATCGTACAATCTGCTGCATACAGGAAACATACCTAATTCAGAAGGAAACCAATAGACTGAAAATAAAAGGTTGGAAAACAATCCTCCATGCCACAGGAAAGTGCAAAAAAGCAGGAGTGGCTACCTTGTTTGCAGATAAAATAGAGTTCAAACCCAAACTGATTAAAAGAGATAAAGAAGGGCACTATATTTCCATACAGGGAACAATCCAAGAGAAAGAAATAACAATCATAAATATCTATGCATCAAACTCTAATGCACCCAACTACATAAAACAAACATTACTGGACATGAAAAGCCAGTTAACCATGAATACAATAGTAGTAGGGGATTTAATACTCCACTGTCACAAATTGATAGACCAAATGAACAAAGAATAAGGAAATACTTGAGCTAAATCAAACTTTTGAGCAAATAGACTTATTAGATGTCTACAGAATTTTTCACCCTACAAAGCGAGAATATACCTTCTTCTCAGTTGCTCATGGATCATTCTCCAAAATAGATCACATTCTAGTCCATAGAACAAGCTTAAGTAAATGCAAAGGAATTAAAGTTATCCCCTGCATACTATCAAACCATAGTGCCTTGAAACTGGAGCTGAATAGCAGAAGAAATTCCAAGATCCTCACAAACACATGGAAATTGAACAATACTCTGTTAACCAACCAATGGGTGACAAAAGAAATTAAAGAAGAAATCAAACAGTTTCTGCAACTAAACAAAAACCCCAGCACAATGTACAGGAATTTATGGAACACAATGAAAGCAGTTCAAGAGGGAAATTCATAGCAGTAAATGCCTACACTTGGAAAATAGAGCAAACTGAAATAAACAATCTAATGATGAACCTCAGACAACTAGAAAAAGAGAAGCAAAAGAAACACAAAACACATACTAGAGAGGACATTATAAGGATCAGAGCAGAAATTAATGCAATGGAGACAAAGAGAACAGTACAAAGAATCAATGAATCAGAGTTGGTTCTTTGAAAGGATAAATAAGATTGACCGACCCTTGAAAATCCTTATCAAGCAAAGGAAGGAAAAGGCTCCAATCCATGCTATAAGGAATGAAAATGGGGAAATCAGCACAGGTCCAGAAGTCCAAAGGATAATAAACATGTACTTTGAAAATCTATACTCCAAGAAGATGGAAAATCTAGAAGAAATGGATAGATTCCTAGACACATATGAACTTCATGAGTTGAATGAAGAGGATATAAAAACGTTAAACAACCCGATATCAATCTGGGAAATGGAAAATGTAATAAAAAACCTACCAACAAAGAAAAGCCCTGGTCCTGACGGCTTTACTGCTGAATTCTACAAAACTTTTAAAGAAGAGTTAATAACAGTACTTCTCAATCTCTTTAATGAAATCAAAAGGGAAGCAGTACTCCCAAAATCATTCCTTGAAGCAACAATCACCTTGATTCTAAAGGCAGGGAAAGATCCCACCAAAAAAGAAAACTACAGGCCAATCTCTCTAATGAACATTAACACAAAAATCCTCAACAAGATACTTGCAAACAGAATACAGTGAGTTATCAAGAAAATCATACACCCTGATCAAGTCAGATTTATCCCAGGGATGCAAGCCTGGTTCAACATACATAAATCAATCAACATAATACACTGTATTAACAAACTCAAGGACAAAAACCATATGATTATCTCAATAGACGCAAAAAAAAACTTTTGATAAAATCAAACACCCATTTATGATTGAAATCCTACAGAGAATTGAAATAGAGGGACTTTGTCTCAATTTAATACAAGCTATTTATGAGAAACCAACAGCCAGCATCATACTTAGTGGGCAAAAACTGAAACCTTTTACACTAAGATCAGGATTGAGACATGGATGCCCTTTGTCACTATTCTTGTTCAATATAGTGCTGGAAACATTAGCCATAGCAATCAGGCAGGACAAAGATATAAAAGGAATAAAGATAGGAAAGAAGAAGTTAAATTGTCATTATCTGCTGATGATATACTCTGTCTGGAGGATTGTAAAAACTCAACCAAAAGACTGCTAGAGTTAATTACCATATTTAGTAGTGGTGCTTGATACAAGGTCAATGCTCAAAAATCAACAGCCTTTGTCTACACAAACAACAGACTCACTGAGAGAGAAATTGGGGAGTCAAACCCTTTCACTGTAGCACCCAGAAAAATGAAATATCTAGGACTCAACCTAACAAAGAAAGTGAAAGACCTCTACTCTGAAAACTATAGGACTCTGAAAAATGAGATAGAAAAGGAGATCAGAAAGTGGAAAGACATCCCTTGTTCTTGGGTAGGGAGAATGAACATCATCAAAGTGGTTATACTTCCACAACTACTATACAGATTCAATGCAATTCCAATTGAAATTCTAATGCTATACTTCACAGAGCTAGAGAAAATAATACAAAAATTCATCTGGAACCACAAGAAACTTTCAATAGCAAAAGCAATTTTAAGCAACCACAACATGGCAGGGGTATTACAATCCCCAATTTAAAACTCTACTATAAAGCCACTGTGGTAAAAACTGCATGGTACTGGCAAAGTAACAGACCCAAGGACCAGTGGAATAGATTAGAAGATCCAGAAACAACCCCGGATACACTAAGCCACCTTATCTTTGACAAAGGAGCCAAACATCCCCAATGCAGGAAAGACAGCCTCTTTTACAAATGGTGCTGGAAAAACTGGGCTTTAACCTGCCAAACACTAAAGCTAGACTTATCTCTTTCACCATGCACAAAACTAAATTTACAATGGATATGAAACTTAAACATTAAAACAGAAACAATAAGCCTGGTGGAAAACAGGTTAGGTAAAACTCTTGGAGACAATGGCTTAGGCAGAGACTTTATGAATAAAACATCTATAGCACAAGAACTAGCAGATAGAATCAACAAATGAGATCTCATCCTACAGAAAAGGTTTTGCACAGCAAAAGAGATCACTGGCACAGCTAAAAGACAACAAACAACATGGGAATAAATCTTTATTAGCTGTTTATCAGACAAAGTGATTTTATCTACAATATATAAAGATCTTAAACAGATCAGCCTCCCCAAGTTCAAAGACCCAATTCAAAACTGGGCATCTGAAGTTAACAGACACTTCTCAGAAGCAGAAATCAAAGCAGTGAAGAAACATATGAAGAAATGTTCAATATCACTGGTCATTTGAGAGATGCAAATGAAAACGACACTGAAATTTCATCTCATTCCACAAAGAATGGCCGCGACTACAAAATCAACCAACACTAAATGCTAGCAAGGCTGTGGGGAGAAAGGAACTCTTTTCCACTGTTGGTGGGATGGTATACTTGTGCAACCGTTGTGGAGATCTGGGTGGAGATTTCTCAGAAAACTAGGACTAGGGGTCCCATTTGACCCTGCTATCTCCCTGCAAGGAATATACCCAAAATAATTTTAAAAATCACATTTGAAAGACAGATATTCACCCTTGTTCATAGCAGCTCAGTTCATGATAGCTCAATCTGAGAAACAACCCAAATGTCCATCAACTGGAGAGTGGATAAAGAAGATGTGTTTTTTTAAAAAAAATAAAATGGAGTATTATTCTGCCATAAAGAATGACAAGATTGATTCATGTATGTGCAAATGGATACACCTGGAGAACGCACTAATAAGTGAAATAAATAGATCACAGATAGGCAAATACCAGATCTTTTCTTTGATATGAGCACCTATAGATACAAATGAACTCTAGAAAGTATGATGGATTTTTTTAGCATGGGAAGTTTCCAAAGTAAGTTTGGTGTGGGAATGTAATGAGTGAAATGAATAAATATGATTCTGAAGGAAAACAAAAGAGCATATATATAGGGGGTGGGGATGTGTGGTAGGTAGGGATGTGGGTAAAAATGAGAATTAACTGGTGTCCTATATTGGTACAATTTCCCCGATGTTATCTGTGATTGTGAGATATATATAAATTGTACCAATAAGAATTTTAAAAAACAAAATGTTATTTGAAAGTCGTCAAATGTAGTAATTTTCTATATGACAGTTTATTTGAAGTTCCTTCCATTTTTCCATATGTAGCTATAGTCTTCTATCCAGAGCATTTCCAGAGTTGGTATAAAGTATGCCTAATCAGTTCATATAAATTTGTTGTACACTGCTCAGGACTTTAACTGGAAATACAATGAATCCTTTAAATAAAGATTATTCATTATAAGGGTTAGTTTTTACTAGTCACTATTATCAGGTCTTTAGTGAGTTGAAACAGTTAAACACTCACATTCTCTTTTACAGATGAAAACGCATACTTATCAGTTCCTGGGACCTTCAGAGATCGCTGTAAGTGTTGCCGAAAATTCTACTTTGGAGCAAGGGGTGGCTAGTTTGCTGCTTCACAACTGCTGTGTTTTCCACAGTATGTGGCTCACTGAAGAAACAGCCCAGAATGTTTAGCAAAATTTCCTCTGTGTTTAGCAGTGTTCTGTACGTGTTGGGGGAAGTGGAGGGGAAGAGAGAGAAGATCAGATCTTTTTTGCATGGTACTGGTATCTGCTGGGAATGCATTTCAGAGGACCCACAGCCTGTAGGAGGAGGCAAAAGCTGGATTTGTTTTTTTGTTTTTTGTTTTGTTTTGTTTTGTTTTTGAGACAGGGTCTCACTTTGTAGTTCAGGCTGGCTCTGAGCTCACTATGTAGCCCAGGCAAGCCTGGAACTCAGCAATCCTCCTGCCTCTGCCTCCAGAGTGCTGGGATGACAGGCGTGAGCCACCACGCCCGGCACTGTGGTATATGGCATTGATTGCTGGTGGGCGTGAGTCTCCACACCCAGCACTGTATGTGATTACCAGGGATTGAACTCAGGACCTTGCGCTTGCAGGGCAGGTGCCGGAACCACTGAGCTAACCCTCTGGCCCAAAAGCTGGATTTTTAAGTCTTTGGCATAGCCTGATAGAGAGTTGGGGTCAGATGCCAAAGGAGACTAAATCTGCTAATTCCTATCAGAATGTAAGGTTTTAGTTAGTGTTCCAGTAAAGGAATTGAGTGTGGTTTGAGGGATTGGACTCTAATCCTGTTATATTAGACAATTAAATTAGGTAAAAATATGATAGGCAGTCAGATAAGTCTAGGTCCTCAAAGGAGTCAGGCTAAAAGCTGTGAATACATTACAACTGTGGCTAGAGGTGCATCTGTCAAAGTCCAGGCCTCAAAATAAAGACAAAATGACCACAAGTGTACATGTCTCCCTAAGGAATAAGCAAGGAAGATATACTTATAATTGGTATTGTAGGTAGGTAAGCTAATTGGATATCTTGTAGGCAATTAAATAATGCTGGCCTTTTGGGATGGAGATTTAGCTCAATGGTTCCAGTACCTGCCTAGCAAGTGCAAGGTCTTGATAACCACATACAACAATACTGGGTGTGGTGACTCACACCCACCAACAATCTGTACCACAGACAACAGTACCGGACGTGGTGGCTCACGCCTATAATCCCAGACTTGGAAGGTAGAGGCTGGAGGATTGCTGAGTTTGAGGGTTGCCTGGGCTACATAGGGAGCTCAGCAACAGCTTGAACTACAAAGTAAGACCCTGTCTCAAAAAAAAAAAAAAAAAGCTGGCCTTAGAAATGCCAGTTTGGAAGACAGTTGAGCCAACCAGGAGGACATTCGAGGCACAGTCCACTGAAGGTTAATATTGTAAAAGGAGAGGAGCTAGCACCTAGTACTAAGATAAATAACAGTGGTTTCACATTCACTGAAGGTTAACATTGTAAAAGCAGAGAAGCTACCACCACCTAGTTTAAGATAAATAACAGTGATTGATATTCTAAGTAGGTATCAGTCACCTGGGGTGGTAGGATCTTGCCTCAACCTTCCCAGGAGATTCCTGATTGGAAATCCTTGTATGCTTGTTACAGGATTTGCTTTCCCATTAGATTCTCCTTTAATCAATATTAATTTTGTAGGTTGATCATAGTTTTCTTCAACTTTTGAATCTTACTGATTGGTCCCACCTTGAACCTGCCTCACCTCATGGCTCTGCTCCATAAATGACCTCTGGGAAATGGGGTTCCTGAGTCACCCATTTTCAGTGCCCCCTCTGTCCTTCCTAGGCAAAAGATTTGTTTCTCAATAAACTTTTCCTACTTTTAGTCTGTGTTCCTTGATTTCATTCTTTGATTTTAAAGAACATGAACTTGCCCTTCAATTATTTAGCAGGTTGAGAGTTATATTTCCCTTTTCTTTTGTGTTTATGGATTACTTGCTGTACTGAATCCGTATCACCTGGTCCAATAAATTCTAGGTGGACATCCACTTTCAGGTGGCAGATCTGGACTTCCTGTTTCCTCCCTTCCTAAAAAGATCATTGTTCTTCTTTGTATACTTGCTATGTGCCCTGCTTCCCCATTGGATCAATATTACCTAAATGACTATACTTATAATGTTATTGGTTGATCACAGTTTTGGCCCATGTTGTATCCAAATTGTGATTTTGCTTTATAAAACTTCTTGTGAAGGGGGTCTGCAGCAAGCCACTTTAGAGTGCCCTCCTTTCTCTCAGGGTCTTTCTCAATAAGTTTTTTTCCTACTCTTAACCTGTGTTGTTCCTTAAAATTCATTCTTTGGTTTTGGGGAACACATATTTGGTATATCTGGCATCTAGCAGTTTTAGTCTACATTATTTCCCCTGTGTCACTATTATTTTTAATCCACAATTTTTCAAAATATGAAGCTTTGGGGGATGCATACACTTGTACAGTTAGAGCAGTAATGCTGATGCACCCAGTAAGTATCTACTTAGGACACTGCTCGTATGTTGATTTAGAAAAGTAAGTCTGGAAAGGACTACAGTGTTTGTTTCTGTAAAACAAACAGAAAATGTTTTATGATTTTCTCCTGTAGCTGAAATATTCCCTGCTTACTGAATTACTCATGAAGACTCAAGTTGACAAACAGTAAAGTGGTGGGGAATGGCCAAATGTATATTTACTTAAAAGAATAAAAGAAAAACTCTCTGCTAGTTGGAGAGAGGTGTTCTGTAAGGCAGATACCTTAGATAGTTAGGTCCATTGGCTTTTTATGGGTTTGTATAGCTGTAAGTGACAGAAAGCAGAGATGCTCCTGGTTGCAGATAGGCCTTTGATATCTGCAAAGCAAGATGCTTCAATTCCATTTCACTGCCTCCAAGGTCTCTCCCATTTGGTTAAGGAGCTATTCTGTGTCTCTTGCATTTCATTATCCCATTAGTCTATTCTGGTATGTTAACTCACTTAGGCCTGAACTTTAATTTACTTTATGCTAACTATTTAGGACCTATTCCTTATCTGCCTGACTTCACCTATCTCCTGGGTTAAACTTTGTCAGAAATATTCTAAAACAGGTAAATAGTACTGATATTTTTGAGACAGATAATACAGTGTTACCTTTGTTTACAAACTTACTTCTTTCCACAATTCTGTTCTCAAACAGAACCTGGTCCCCTGGCCTTCCTTATGAGCCTTCCCCCAGGCAGGGGGCAGCTTTTCAGGCTCTATCTCCCCCTTGTGATGAAGCACTTGCTCTCTGCCTGGGCAGCCTCCAAGGCCATGTTCCACCTCTCTTGCTGTGAGGAAGGTAGCACAGGGCCTGGCTTGGAGCAGAGGCTCTAGAATCACAGGGCGTGAGTCACAGTGAATATGGGGAGTAAATCTCTAGGTAGGTATGCAGTTTCCTGAGCTGTCTTTACTGTAGTTCTGTGCCATTTTGTTGTGTGTGTGTGTGTGTTGGATTGGGGGTTCCACACTGCTTTCCACTGCAGATGTACATTTTCTGTGCCTAACACTAATGCACATTGTACCTTTTTTCTCTAATCTTGACAATACTTACCTATTTTCATTTCCATAGTTTCTCTCATAATGGCACAATGTGATTTCTCCTTGTGGTTTTGATTAGCCTTTGCCTAAGAAATGGTCATGTTTAGCATCATTTCTTGTGCTTTTCAGCCATTTGTGTATCTTCTTTGAAGAAATTACTTTCTCAAATTTTTTTTATTAGTACATGTTTAGGACACATAATAAATATATTCATCAGAGGGGAGAAATAGTTTTGGTTATAGTACACGGAAGGATAAAGACTGAAAATCTTGTAACTAATTTGGGGATTTAAAAAATTGAAGCTCTAACTTGAAATCCTTTAAAGTGCTAGGTAACTTTAAATTTTCCATAGCATTTGAATTAGAATATACAACTAAAATTTACAACAAAGCAAAAATATCCGCTGAGATTTAGCTCAGTGGTTCTGGTGCCTGCCTCAAAACAAAAATATGTACTTAATTTTGAAACCATTATTACAAAATAGTGGCTGTGACACTGTAATAGTGAATGTAGAGATACATAGTAAATAAAGTAGCTTTTCACATCTACTAATTTATATTAATATGAAACAGTAATTCGTAAGATTCTTTTTGCTTTGCTCTAGGTAGATTTTATGGTTCTTTATTTATCTATTTATTTTTTTGAGAAGGGTCTCTCTTTGAAGTTCGGGCTGGCCCTGAGCTCACTATGTAGTAGCCCAGGCAAGCCTTGAACTCAGAAATCCTCCTGTCTCTGCCTCCCGAGTGCTGGGATTACAGGTGTGAGCCACGATGCCTGGCACTGTGGTATGTGGTATTGATTTCTGGTGGGCCTGAGTCACCACACCCAGCTTTGTAGGTGGTTATCGGGGATCAAAAACTCAGGACCTTGTGCTTGCGAGGCAGGCACTGGAGCCACTGAGCTAAATCTCCAGCCCTTATGGGTCTTTTTTTAAGTTAAAAAGTAAAAACCTAAATAAAAGTAGAATACCCATGGTTTTTCACTTTGTCCCCTGAAATAGATGATTTCTGCATCCTGGGTATGGGTAAATAAATTTGTCTTTCAGATAAAATAAGCTTCCCTGGTAGTCTAGTGGTTAGGATTTGGTACACTTTCTCTCAGATAAAACAGAAAGCTTAGGGTTGCTATCATGTACAACAAAATCACAAATGTCAGTTCTTACTAAATTATCTCTATCTCCTGAAAAATGCCATACAGACCTTTGATTAAAAAATAGAAAGAAGTAATATTATCCAAAAGGATCAGATTTGTAAAGTAGGGCAGAAAGGCCAAAAAAGGATCACTGGTTAACTTTTTATAACTGATTCTGATTGTGAGGTGATTTTCCAAGGTGAACTGGCAAGGCACACTATTAATTAAGAGGATGAGTGTCACAGTGTGCAGCCATAATGGTACAGATATTGAGTGATTACTCTGAGACAAGACTTAGTTCAGTCACTGAGAACCTAGAAGGGCCATCTCAACTGAGAGCAGCCAGAATTAGGTGGATTCCCAGGAGCAGCACTAAAGCCACACACTCAGGTTTTAATTTATCATATCAGTAGGAGAGAAAAAAACATAGTAAAAAAAGTTTACAAAAGCTATCTCAAGGACAGGTGATCTTGGAGAAAGGGAAAGGACAGTGTGCCTCATTAATCTAAATTTGTTTAACCTTTCACTCCTCATAGTGCCTATGTGCTTTTGCCCCACACTTTTAACCATTCATGCTTTAGCCAAGCCCCCATATTTCCCCCTTTTTTGTTGTACAGGATCAGGGATGGGGAGGAAAAGAGAAGTGTAAATGCATATTGAGCTTGATATAAGAAGGTCATCATGGCTTCAACATGAAGCATCTTTTGGAATATTGCACAAAACCCCTGAGGACTGCAAGAAAAACAACAAAAAGTTCTAATAGTAACAAGAATCCAAATGTGAGGGTTGAGGATAGAAAAATGGTTTTTGGAACTGGGCCAGTAGGCAATATCAATAAGGTGAACTAATACAGTATTGCAAGCTTCCATTTGTAGTTTATGATGTTAAGCTGCAGTCAGCCTTGGAGATTAGTAATATCTTTATCCAGATTTGTATGAAACTTACCACAGAGAAGGTACTGGACTTCCTGTTAAAACTCTGAATGGTTAAATGGGATAAGTGTGATGCACATAGAATGGTAACTGACATCACAATTTAGTTGACCATGTCTAAAGGATTTGTTGGTGCTTACCAAGCCAGCCAGCCATTGCTTTAAGGATATCATGTCATTAAAAGATTTCTTCATCAATTTTGGTCTATATTAGCAGTTTCAAGACAATATTTTGGTCACAGCTATTCATAGTTTGAGCAGTTTGAATGGAATGAGTTAAGGCAACTGCAGTAGCTGCCACTAACTGTAGTTAGGATAGCTGTAATTTGAATATCTAAAAAAAATATGTGTCTACTCTATTCAAGTACTTAGGTAATTTGTTCAAGGAGTGAATTTCCCTCTGCTTTCTTGTGAGATTGATGGGGAGCCAAGCTTTGCCTTGTTTTCTTTCTTTTCTTTTGAGACAGGGTTTCGCTTTGTAGTTCAGGCCATCCCTGAGCTCACTATGTAGCCCAAGCAAACCTCAAACCCAGCAATCCTCCTTCCTCTGCCTCCTGAATGCTGGGATGACAGGCATGGCATGCCTGGCACTGTGGTATGTGGTACTGATTGCTGATGGGCGTGAGTTACCACAACCGGTATAGTTATATGTGATTACTGGGAATTGAATTCAGGACCTTGTGCTTGTTAGGCAGGTACCAGAACACTGAGCTAAATCGCCAGCCCCTGCCTTGTTTTCTAAATATCAAAATGTGAATAATGTTTGAGAGATAATAAAATTATTTATATACTCTTGGGGCTGGAAAGGAATACAGTAACTACTATCACTGGTATTGCTGACTAAATAGAATGGAAATTATTTTTCCAGGAAATACGATGTGTGGGTTAACAGTTGCCAGCCATTGGAATAGCCAGAGTGGCCACAGCCCTTTTTACAGTCCCTTAAGGGCCTGGAAGATCTAGGTTAAGTTTTCTCTGTTCAAGAGATATCATTAGAGGAAAGAGGTGATTTTGGATCTCTCCCTGTAACTATGTAAGAGACGGTAGAGATAAGAACATGAGTCCAATAAACCATGCCATTTACTTGAAGCATATATGTGAGGAATCTCAGAAATGCAGACTTTTTACCTTTATAATTTTGGAGTTACAAATGATTAATACGGTCTTGCAAGAAACAGGTTTTCAGAGGTGAAGGAAATTCTCATGTTGTGCAGCTTCTGCTCAGTTTGAGTAGTGAGTGGCTTCTGCATACAGCTGTGAAACCTTCGGAATCATAACTTTTAAAAATGTGAAGTCTTAGTAAATTTTCTTTCTACACCATATTCTCCCTTTTTAAATTTTATTATTGAGTTTTGAGGAGCCCATTAGTTTGCTTTGCAATGGCTTGTCCCATGGGATTATGAGGGAGTTTAGAGACATCTTTAACATTCCAGCCTTGGAAGAATGCTTGCAGGGAATTGGCATGACCTCCACTAGAGATCCAGGGGACATATCCAAGAGCATCTTGTCATTTTGAGAATGAATGAGGGCAGTTTCAGTCACTTGTGGAGTTTCTATAACATAGTCCAAATCAGAGAAAATATTGAGGAACTGATTATGGAACTGTTATTTTCTTACCAATCATGGTTGTTTTAGTTGAACTCCTATAGAATGTTAATCATTAACAATTACAAACTTTTACAGCAAAACCTTAAAGTCAAGGGAAATAGCAAGCTTTCAGGTGACCTTGAGTGGCAAAATTATCTTAGGACTAGCAAAAAGAACAGGTTAACCTGGTAATTGTAGTCTAAAGATTTGCAATGTTTAAAAATGTTTTACTCATATTAATTAAAGAAAAATGCCAACTCAAATTGGAAGCCAAAACTAAATTTATCAATTAGCTAAGATTTGTAATAATGGTCTCTGATTTTACTCTGGGTTGGCCGTCACTCCAGAACATGAGCATTTTAAGACTGACTCCTTGTTTTTGTTGGAGGGTGGGGAGTTATGCTCCCTTTCCCATTTCTGGAGTTAGGGTTCCCCTCATTATCAAATTTGGAGTGCTACCGATTGCCTTGTGGTATCCTTTTTAATATTTAAGACATTTTTGTTTTGTTTTGCTCTTTTTACCAATTATTATTTTTTATTATAAATTATTATTTTTATACTCTTTTGTGATGTCCATCTTTGTCACAATTATAATATATTTAAGGCTGCACAGTGCCAGCAAAGACTTGTGCCTTATGAATCTCAGTTTTTACAATCTAGCAAGCCTTATTCACTTCAGTAATGTTAGTTTTTCCCCTTAAAGTATACCAAAACTCTTTAGTAATCAGCTTTGGCAATTTTTTTATGGTAGTTGGAGGATGTCTTGATCACCAAGAGGGAACTGTCTTTGTGTTTTAATTTTTCATTTTCGTTTGTGTATGAGATTATGTGGCCACTAAAGTGTGTTTTATCTTCCCTTGTGTTAGTTTTGCTGTCCTTTGAACAACAGCTACAGATGTTCTACAGCTTCTGTGTGGAGATGACACATCCTAGGCATAGCTGGACACCCCTAAATATGGTGGGATGCATGTCCCTCTGCTCTGAGACCTGTTACATGCAGGCACAGAATTTCCTGGGTGGGCCTCCAATTATAAAAGAAATCACTTTACTTGTCTAAACCAGACTGATCTCCAAAGGCAGCAAACATAAGTATTTAATTTATATTCTTCTAAGAGCAGTGTTGATAGGCATCCTAGTGTTCAGAAGCTTTGTGTTTTTATTTTTAATTCATGAGAGTTTCCTCTCCCCCTTATAGGATTTTAGTCTCATTGTTGTTTATTTTTTGAATACCAATAACATGTTTAAATGATTGGATATAGACATTGTATTTATAAGAAGACTAAGTTTTGATATCACTTTGATTGGCTAACAAGTTTAAGTGGAAATGTCAATTAATTTAAATTAATCCATGGTTGAAATATGGGAACCATGTGCATTTGACATAAGGTCTTGTCTGAAAATACATGTAAAAGGAAATTCAAAAAAAGCTGAAAAAAAGAAACAAAAACATTGGTGAGTTCAAACAAAGCAGGTGCAGGAGTTGTAATCACAGCACATACTCAGATATTTTTGCCATGGCATCCTTAAGTTTTTGTAATGGTACTGATAGAAATTTCTATTTTCTCTTTTCTTTTCTTTCTTTTTTCTTTTCTCCTCTTTTCTTTTCTTTCCTCTTCCTTCCTTTTCCCTTCTCCCCTCCCCTCCCCTCCCCTTTCCTCTCCTCTCCTCTCCCCTCCTCTCCTCTTTCTTTTCTTTTGTGACAGGGTCTCACTTTATAGTTCAGGTTGGCCCTGAGCTCTCTATGTAGCCCAGGCAAGCCTCAAACTCAGCAATCCTCCTGCCTCTGTCTCCCAAGTGCTGGGATTACAGGCATGAGCTACCATGCCCTACTCTATTTTCTTGATGGATATGTCCTAGTTTAGCATATTTTACATATTGACTTTGTTGCTTTTAGCCATTTTTTCTTTTATTTTAATTCTATTTTAAAAACATATTTGTTTTGCAATCAGATATTTTTAAGAGACTTTGAGCTAATAAACCTAACCTGTGACATCACTGAAATGTGTCAGGCTGTGTTGTGGCTACCTTTATCCCATTACTCAGATGAAGAATTGGATGTATCCTTGTTCCTTTTCTGAGCTTTGGAAGGTTGGTCCTCTACACTGATCTGCAGCAGTAGCTTTTTCTTTGTGTATAGGGACCACTTGTCTCTGGGAAAACTGCATCATAGAGAATGAATGATTACTTGAAGATGAGACTTATTTCAATCAGTGAGATGCCAGAGGGGCCATCTCATTTGAAAGCAGCCAGTATTAGGCAGACTCCTTAGAGTAGTAGTGAATCTGTCCAATCTCTGGCTTTTATTTAGCATATCAATTCAAGTGAGAAAAGCAAAAGAAAAGCAGTTTGGGCAAAAAGCTGTTTGCAAAAAAAGAAAACAGGCAGTTTTCTTGGGCCAAAGAGAAGAGCAACAACCAGACAAAAATGCCTCACTAATCTAAACTTCTTGTTTAATCCTTCACTCCTCACAGAGCTTGTGTGCTCTTGCCTCAAAGTTTACCCACTCATTCCCTTCCACAGATGAGCACTCAGTAGGAGTGAGACTCCACTGTGTTGGGTGGAGATGTCTGTGCAGCCGCTATACGCTCCTCACAGCTCTGAAGACAGCACTTGGGGACAGTGATGAGGGTTTGTCCGCCTGCTTTTGGTGGCTTCCAAAGGCTGTGCAGTATTTACACTGGAGACATCTTTCTGGAAAACCTACAGGACCTCTGATAATGAGTCACAGAGATATTGCCTTATGGTACTGAGTGTTAGTGACAGTAGGCTATGTA
The DNA here is from genome assembly GCA_004025085.1 of Thryonomys swinderianus. NCBI lineage: Eukaryota > Metazoa > Chordata > Mammalia > Rodentia > Thryonomyidae > Thryonomys > Thryonomys swinderianus. The sequence goes on along the minus strand of PVIC010033836.1, from coordinate 5,303 downwards.
TTTGCCTAAGGTATAAGAGTAATAAAATACATTAGCTGCTACTCATGCAGAGATTTTATTTCCACAAACTAGTTTTGTAATATTGATGAACTGTGAGAAATGGGTTGGGCAGGTGGCACAGTCTTTCTTCTTGCCTGTACTAGTGGGGATTTAGAGATGTTTAAGACTTTCAAACTGAAGAAATGGACTTTCACGTCTTGGGTCTGTTACTGTTTTAGGTAGTTCCTCTTTACCAAAAAGAAATCTCATTATCCTCATTTCTATATATTAAGAGATCAAATACCTTCTAAAACTTTCTTGGGTATGGAGTGAGATAAATTTTTATATTTGAAATGTTTCATTGAATATACAAAATAGAACACGTCAGGATAAACAGCCTTTTGTATTTTCCTTAGCAAGCTAATAATTTTTAACTCAAGATTAATTTGTCTGAAAGTCTGAAGTATTTATCTGTGTTAAATTTTAGTGAAATTGTGCCTGGAAAGTGTTAAGACAATAGTATCACCATTTAGGAATTAAAAATACAGTTTAATTTTTATTTAATTCTAGCCAGAGTCTTAAAATATCCTTTCCATAATTACCCTATCATTTGCCAACTAGTTGACATTTGTAGATCAATAAAAGTGCAAAGAGGTTAAGTGACTTTTGACATACACAGCAAGTAGCAGAATCTGAAAAAGATTCCTGGCTTTTAATTTCCAGTCTTCTGGCTCTAAAATAGATGACAATTTCTGTCTTAAGATCAGCAAAACTGATTTTTGTGGGGCCTTTGGGCACTCCTGTAAAAGAAACAGCAGTCGGGCCTGGATAGATTTATTTATTATCATTTGCAATAGTATCATTTGCAATTCATTATAAAGAATCTCTGGATATAGCAATGCTATTTTTTGTCACTCTTTATTAAAGAAGGGATCAAAATTCAGCTGAGGAAGGGGTAAATAGGACACATGTGTAAAGTTAATTTTCTGAATGAGAGAAAGAGATGAACAAGCTTCTTTTACTGGGATTAAAGCCTGCATCTCAGAACATGGGTCAGTATAGCTTTTGACTAGTTCAAGGCATAAATTTCTTCATTAAGAGATGTTGTGAGTGTATAACTAAAGTGTTATTTAAAGCTCTGTTCCAGGGGAATTTGTGGCATTGTCTTACCATTTAGCAGGGTATTCATCTTAACAATTCTGAGACTATTTCTCTTTCTGGAATGTCCATCTCTGCTGTTAGCTAGAATAACATCAGGAAGCTAAAGATTATAGTTAACGGTCCAGAATACAGGATTAGAATTCAATTTAGGGTATGAAAGAAACTGGTCTCTGTTAATCACATGATCCCATGTTTGCCCAAGGAGCTGGCTTGTTCTTCAAGTGTTGTGGGAGATTCACTGGAGGAGGTAAAGAGCCCTCAGCTTGCACACCCTGAATGCATTATGGGCATGTATGCCTCAATACTGGGCTCACTAAACTTTTACCAGAAGTGGAAGAGATGTGATTCCAGAAGCTATGGCATCCTCTGTATTTGGTGTTTCTGAGTTTAACTGGAAGGCTATTGTTGTCTCTGTCTTTAATTAAATTGCTTTCATCTAGTGTCCTTGAAAGAGAGCTTTAGTGAAATGCATTACATTGGATTTTCTGGGTTTTCTGGTAGTAGTGGGAGCAAGTTAGAGGATTAGAGTGAAGCAGTCATTGAAAGGGCCTGATGGCTGACTGCTGAGAGGGAGAGGAGGAAGACAAAACTAACTGCACTTCTTGGGTAGCATCTTTCCTTGCTAAACTAGTTTTTTGTAAATTTTTTTTTTTGAGACAGGGTCTCACTTTACAGTTCAGGCTGGCTCTGAGCTCACTATGTAGCCCAGGCAAGCCTTGAACTCAGCAATCCTTCTGTCTCTGCCTCCCGAGTGCTGGGATTATAGGCGTGAGCCACCATGCCTGGCACTAAACTAGTTTTTTATACCAATGGTATTTTACCACATTTGTTTGAGCTATCAAGTTTTACTTAGTTTAGCACTTGCATATTTCTCTGGAGAGACAGTTCTCAATTGAAGGAGGGCGATTTGGGCCCTTACTCCAAAACATATGGCAATACCCTGGATAGTTTGATCAGCACATCTGGTGAATGTTTGTGTGTGTTTCTGGCCTCTACAGGGTAGATTGCAGGGTGTTGTTGAGCTTCTGCTAGTGTGAAGGAAGGTTCTACAATATGAAGTGCTGATCCCAAAATGTCAGAAGTACTGAGGCTGGGGAACTGCTGTAGAGGAATAGAGTAGAGCAGGCATTCTGCTCTAAATTTTCAACTTATTTATGCAAGCAGATAGTAAAAGTATTCCACTCAAGTTGGGAAACGACCAAAATTCTTTTGCTTTGAGTACCTCCTTGCTTTCTAGTACTACAAGATGTCTTTAGCTCGTCTCATTCATCCTAGGACTGTTGCCCCAGTCCTAGGATCAGCCATTTCTCCAAGGTTCCTGGTTCCTTCCATTGAACAGGGGTATTAATACTGAGATCTGGGCAATAGGTGTGACTGTTGGGACTTAGTGTTCTAGACTTAGTCCTTGCTATATGTAATATGTGAGTGGACTTTAAAAATACTTTCAGTTTTTGAGGGACATTCACATTATCTGGAAAGCACTGAAATCTGAAATGGCATCTTTTTTTTTTTTTTTTTTTTTTTTTGAGACAGGGTCTCGCTTTGTAGTTCAGGCTGGCCCTGAGCTCACTATGTAGCCAAGGCAAGCCTCGAACTCAGCAATCCTCCTGCCTCTGCCTCCCAAGTGCTGAGATTACAGGCGTGAGCTACCACGCCCGGCATTGTGGTATGTTGTATTGATGGCTGGTGGGTGTGAGTCACCATGTCCAGTGCTGTATGTGGTTACCAGGATCGAGGCAGGCCCCGGAAGCACTGAGCTAAATCTCCGGCCCTGAAATGGCATCTTTTATGTTAAATGAAATCTGTAATAATGTGGTTTGTAAGATACATTCATTTATAACATGCTGATAGTGTGTGAAGCCAATGTTGCATTAAGAAACTCTGCTATTGGTTACTCTTGATGTGCATAGTTTTATTTAGTTTTTTTTAATCATAGCCTCCTGCCACTGAAAGGCACTTAGTCTTGCCTTGTGTATGTACAAAGAGTTTGTGTAAAATCTGTGTATTAGTGAAGCTTGTTGGAAGAGTTTCATTTTGATTAAGTATATAGGTAGTCTGTCAGTAATTGTTGATCTACCTCTGTAGAAATTTGGGATTAAAGTTTCCTAAAATTTAAGATGTTAATCTTTTTTGATAGGATTTTGGGGTTTGTCTGGTAGTGCTTTGCTTACTTTAGAAACTGTCTTCTATGTCTACAATTGATCTACATAATCTGCCAGTGTTTTCTCTTGATGTGACATCAACTTTCAAAACTTTTTAAGATCAAGTGAGAACAATTTTCATTTTAAAACACATTTTTACTACCTAAATGTTTATATACTAAAAGAACTCTGAGATTTTTTAAGAGACAAATTTTATAATTTACTACACTTAAGTATACATATAAAGAAAAATAAAATAAATTGTTTAAAATATTCTCAAAACCTTTCACATTCAAGTTCTGTTCAGAATCACTTTTAAACTTGGAGTTGCTATTTACATTTTTCTAAATTAGTGTTCTCTATATCATCAGAATGCTGGTTGTATTCCATTTAACACAATAATTTATTGAATTGATACTCATATAACATAGAACTAATCATTTTAAAGTGAACATTGGCAGTTAGTGCATTCTCAACATTGTATGATCAACACCTCCATTTGGTTCCAAAATATTTCCTTCATTCCAAAGGAAAATAACCATCAACCTGCCTTCTGTCTTTATGGGCTGATCTGTTCCATATATTTCATATGAATGGAATGGTCTTATGTCTGGCTTCTCTCACTTGACATAACACGTTGGGGTTTATCCACTCTGTAGCATTACTGAACTCTGTTTCTTTTTAAGGCCAAATAATACCCATTGCAGAGCTATACCATACTACCTGTTGATGGATAGCTGGCTATTTTCTCCACCTGGGCATTGTGAACAATGCTAGTGTGGACTTATGTTTTCCTGTCCTTGTGTGCCTGTTTTCAGCTCTTTGGGACATGTCTAGGAGTAGGATTGTGACATCCTACTATAGCTCTATGTTTAATGCTTTGTGGAATTGCCAAACTTTTCCATAGCAGTGGAATGTTTTTTTTTAACAATTATTTCACTTTGTGTCTGTTATCTAAATCAAAATACTTGACTTGGAAGCATATTTTCTTAATACTTTGGTTTTTATTATTAAAAGTATATTATTCTTTAACATATCTACCATTTATTCCCAAACTATTTATTATGTTTGGATAATGCCTATATTCCTCTCAAGAGAGTTTTAAGACACTCAGAGAAAAATTCCAGGTTTTTAATTTCTGGTCTTTTGCTCTGAGACTATCAGTCAGCTACCACTGAGCTCAGCATAACCCAGTTTAAATATTCAGGTACAGACTATACTTTACATGTGACTTAATACAAAAGAAAACAAAAATTATATTGCTCGTTCAGTAGCCCATATATATTCAAGGAGAAAAAAAGAGATCTACATTTGAAGATGCATCCATGAAGCAGAAAGATAATTTTCTTCTTTCCTATGTAACTAGATTTTTGAAGGTTTGCTTAACTAGAACCTTCTCATGTAGCTTCACATGACATATCCTGTTACCCAGTGAATTTAGAAATAGAGATTTAAATCTGTTGTCCTTATCTCTTATCAGGTATCCATTTGCATTACTAAGTATCTTGCTCAGATAAACTTTTGACTTCTGAAGATGTAGAATGGGAAACAGGGACCCTATATTAGTTTTCATGTCCTGAAATGTGTCAGTACAAAGCTGGGTTATCACAGATGCTTGCTAAATACTTGAACTTAATTGATAGTACATTTTCCAGATAGACAGAATCTTGGTGAGTGCAGGAAATGAATTTGTCTAGTTCACAGGAACATCCCCAGTGCCAGATGATGTCTGTTCCACATCATAAATGTTTATTGAATGGATGAGTGATAGACTCTAAAGTATAACTTATCTTCTAAGTGCTCTTTTTTTTTTTTTTTTTTTTTGCTTTTTGAGCCAGGGTCTCGCTTTGTAGTTCAGGCTGGCCCTGAGCTCACTATGGTGCCCAGGCAAACTGCCGCGAACTCAGCAATCCTCCTGTCTCTGCCTCCCGAGTGCTGGGATTACAGTCGTGAGCCACCACATCCGGCATTGTGGTATGCGGTGTTGATTGTTGGTGGGCGTGTCTCCATGCCCAGCTTTAT
>PVIC010033835.1:0-19919 GCA_004025085.1 Thryonomys swinderianus | reverse complement strand
TTTTTAGACAGGGTCTCGCTTTGTAGTTCAGGCTGGCTCTGAGCTCACTATGTAGCCCAGGCAAGCCTCGAACTCAGCAATCCTCCTGTCTCTGCCTCCCGAGTGCTGGGATTACAGGCGTGAGCCACCACGCCCGGCACTGTATAACATTTTGTTTTAAAGGTTGATGGGTAAAGCTGGCAGAACGTATGGACGGAAAGTATCTGAATGACCTTTTTTATTTTTTAAAAATAATTTATCAGTGTTTTTTAAAGGGCTTTTGAAAATATCTATCCCTCGCAACTGAGTCATAGTAGGTGTAACAGGCCATGAAGAGGGCCAATGAGCTGTTGTTATAACTGAGACATTTGTTCTCAGTCCTTTAAAAGATTTTTTATTAATCAACGAGTCTAATTTTGGTCTATTACCTTTTATACTTTGTACCCAATACACATTTGATGACTACAACCTGTGTCTTTTTTTTTTTTTTTAAACAGCCTTTTCAGTTTTTATTTGAGGTAACAGAACCAGCTGTGTTAGTGTTTGTCTGGGGCTTATTGGCATTATTTTATGAGAGGTAAAAACCACAACTTTAAGGTTTTTTTTTAAATAATTATTGTTAATCTCTGGCGAAACTTGTAAATCTTTTAAAGTTGAGTTATTTTCTTCTAAAATAAGACCTACGGTAGAGGGTGGCAAAGGACCATAGATTTTTGTTGGCATGGACTGTCCTCTCATGTTTGGTGTTAATACTGCTGGGGAGGTGGCACAGAGCTTTAGTCCTGTGCTGCCTGGGGAAGCGCCAGTGAGGTTCTGAATGGATTTCTTTTTTTTTTAATTTGGGCTCACATCGCTGGCCTGAACGAAGTTCTGGCCGAGTGTCTTACATGGACTGTTTGGGGCCTGGGGCTGGCCCCTCTTTTTGTTTTTGTTTGTTTTTTTTTTTTTTTGTATGGCAAGAGGATTACCATCTACATCTTTTTTTGAGTTATATTTGTTAGACCAATGATTACCTTTACGGCATTTAGGGCAGAGACTGGGCTTTTTTGGTTGAACTCTTTTTTTATTTTTTTGAGGACAATTTTTGTTATATGACCCTGTTGTCTATATTTGAAACGTCTTTGATTTTGATTTTTAAGTCTCTGAGCCTTTAAAAACTGTGTTAGAGTTTGTCCCTGTATAGTGGCTGTTGTAATTACCCCTTGAATATAGGCTGGGCCAATATCAGAACAGATCTTAATATAATCAGCAGTAATTTTCTTTTGTTTAATCGGTCGCAAGGCATTTTGACAAGCAGTATTAGTATTTTTATAAGCCAGCTGTTTTAGCACTATCTGGCTAGCTTGTTGATTTCTGAGTAATCTTCTTGTGGATTGTTTTAAACGAGCCACAAAATCTTGAAACAATTTATTAGGGCCTTGTTTAGGGTTGGCCAGTTTATTTATTTATTTATTTTTTAAGTTCTAGGTAGCCTTTGTTAAGCTGTCACAGCTGTTTGATTAATCTGAGCATAAACTGGGATAGTATAATTTAGTTGTTGGGTTACTTTTGTATGTTTACCCTGACCAAGGAACATATCTAGGGTTTTTGGCTGTTTCTGTGTCTGATTATTTAAGGCGGTGGTCTGACATAGATCTTTATATTTTGTTTTTTAAACTAGATAATCTCCCCCCGAAAGACAGGCTTTTGTTAACACTCTCCAATCATTTGGGGTCACATTGCTAGTACAAATACTTTTTAAAATGGCCAACGTAAAAGGAGCCATGTGGCCCATACTGAGCACAAGCAGTGTTTAGCTCTTTAAAAGTGACAAAGGGAATGGCTTTATAGTTTTTTTTCTGTTTGGCCACTAGCTGGGGCAGGTGTTTTTATTACAGGAAATAGCTGTTTAAACTCTGAGATAGACTCTTTCCTAGTAACAGCGGCTTTGCAAGTGGCTTGTCACGAAGAAACTGTATTACTTGATTTTTGTTGGTTGGTTTGTTTTGGGAGAAGAGCAATCTATTGTTTTAACCTTTTTTTTGTTTTTAAGGTTTGCTCTAGCTTTGCCCGTAACTTTCATTTTTGTCTCAAGAAGAGCCTGTTTTAGCAGTTTTTTTGTTTGTTTTTTCTTTTTTTTATTTTGTGTTATACAGTGATCGGAAACTGGCCCCAAGGAAACAGATTCTGAGGAGGAGGATGAACTATCATCCTTTTTACCTTTGGAGATCGGAGAGGACGGCTGATGTTTTTTACCTTTATTAGATTTGATGTTTTAAAAATATATTTTGGAGGCTCATCACTAGAATTTTTAGATGGTGCTGAGGGCAGTTGTTCCTTGCTCTCCTCTGGAGCAGAGGGAACAGCAGTATCTTTTTTAGTTTTTGTTTTTATTAGCTTCAGTCTTTTATGGATTGGCTCTAAACAATCCCTTACTGAAGACCAAAGAGAAACAATTTTAACAGGCACTTTTTTGGTCCCATGTAAAGCATAATAACCATCCAAATCGTTTTTAACCTTACACCAAGTGGCCAAGGTTATGATGCCCTCCTCAGGAAACCATGGACACACTTTACTAATAAAAGAAAAGAATTTATCCAAACGACCTGTACTTATCTCAGTTTCTCGCTTTTTGAGCGCATTTTGTACAATCATAAGATAAGGATCCCTACTACTTGTTTGTCCCATAATTTATCACCCCCGAGTTAAAATTAGTTACCTTTTGCTGTAATTAATTGAAGTTTCAAACAAAGTCTCAGTCGGTACAACCTCGCAGGGCTCCTCGGTCCTTCCAGCCCCATGTTGGGCATCCATTGCCGGAGCCAGCCGGACAGAACAGCGGGGTCGTGAAGCTGAGGGGCGCGGATTAGGAAAAGAAAAGAAGACAGGAAAATGGGCTCGGGAGGACCTCTCAGTCAATACTGAGCAGGCCCTGAGTTTATTTTTTAGTGCTCTTTTATAGTATTTTTAGCTACAGTGTTTATGTGTAAGGCTTACAATTGACAATGTAGTTAGTGATTAACATATAAGTTTAACATGGTTAGAATCTAAGTCTACAAGAACTCGAAATGTAAAGATAACTCTTTTTGGTGGACAGTACCTAGAAGTTTTTGGGATGAGCTCTCTCTGTTTGTAAAACTTTTCTCTAGGTGATCGGTATACTTTTTAATCTTATGTTAAAGATTAGCCCAGGCTCTCAAGGTGCAAGTTTTTGTCTCTTAGAATCCTTTTTTATTCCTATCCTTGAGAGGTTACTTCTTTTTGTCATTTTATTGCATTTACTCACAACAAATTCTGACCTGTTGTGTTTTCTTTTCTCTCCTGTGACAGTGTTAATGTCTTGGGGTGAAGCTCTTGTAGATTTCACGGCCCCGGATTGTCGCTTTGTAAATTTAAGAAAAGGTGACCCCGTATATACCTACTATAAACTGGCAGGGGGATCACCTGAGCTTTGGGCCGGACACGTAAGTAAAACTTCGATGTGTTTTGTTTTGTTACTCTGTTGGAGTCGTTGATCACTGTACACGTAAGCGACTGTTTCCGTGGGTCTTTGCGTTACCTACCGAATCTGCCAGGCAGAACGGAAGATGGCTCGGGTCCTCGCAGTCCCAGGCCTGGCCTAGGGCAGGAGCTCTGCAGCCCGCCTTGCAGGGACTCAGAAACAGCAAAACTAATCCTGGGAGTGCCCTTCAGGATCAAGTTCTGGGTGCTGCAGACAAAAGAATGGTTAAAATGGTGCAAAGCCTTAACTTCACTGCTTCCATCAAAAAGGAACGACTCACGCACCATAGCTCTAACCCTGTGAACGGTGCGACATAGCGGCTTGAGCACGCAAGTTTTAAGGTGGTTATGCCCCTTCCTCTTTCTGTGTCATTACTGTCCATAAGAGGTGTCAGCTCTGGGAGTCATTACCAGCTGTCATTACGCTGTAAGAAAGCAAGTGTGTGTTCACCGTGTGCTTTCCTGTTTGCTTGTTGTTACAATTTCTGGGTTACTTGTGGCTTGTCTCAGGCTCTTTGTGCCTGGAGGCCTCTAGTAGTTCTGTCCCTGCCAGTTCAATGGGTGTGCTGTTCTCAGACATGGCAGTCAGCGGCTGCGTGGTGCTTTGATAGCTTTAATGAGGGGTTCATGAGCAGTGATCTGACTGAGTCCTGCATGTCTCGGCCTTTCTGTTTTAACCCGTGTGATACGTGCACTGTTTATCTACTTCTGCTAGTAGCCAGGGTGCTTGATGGCCTGGAGATGCTTCCCTGTTAGACATTCTCTGTCCCAGCCCCGAAATTTCTCACCCTCAGCAAAACACCAAACAAGCAGCAGAGAAGAAGGCTGAAGGAAGCCGCACAAGAAAAATCGGTTCATTTTGTTGTCCAGCAGAATCCTTGGGAAGAATCTTGCACGTCAAGTGTCGGGACCAGCTGCTTTTCAGTCCTGGCAGTCTTGATTCCAGGAACTACTTTTCCATTCACTGGCACTACCATTTTCCTTTTGCAGTTAATATCTTTCTCCCCTCCTCATCCTTGAGCTTTTGGGTACATGAGCTGGATTTGTATTTTCCTTCGCTGGCTCTGCCCTCCCTCTGAGCCCTGCTGCTGGCAGGCAGCAGCCTCTGGGAGGCCCTGGGTGCTGGCTGGGCTGTGGGAGCGCAAACGTGAGGAAGGGAAGGGCTCGTGTCTCCGTCGCCCTCGGAGTGGTTCCTCCCGGGGCAGCGGCGCTTCCTAATACTACACTGCACGGAGCCTCTTCTCTCGGAGCGACACCCCCACGTCAGATCTGCCATGCCTTTGCAGGTCATGCACAGAAGCAAAATTAGACATAAAATCCCTCCTGGAAGGAGCTCCTAGGATTTGCACCATGTTTTTTGTGAGATTGTAGGAAATGGGATGCCACCCCGTCCCTAGTCGTGGAGATTGACATAACCAGAGGTCTCAGATGGCAAAGATCAAGCTAAGATAAAGGCCTCTCCCTTCTCTGTGTATCTCTGGTTTCTTTCCGTTTTCCAGATTCAACCTTAATGAAAGTTTCCCCAGAAGGGAGTGGAGTCCTTCCCTTCGATTCCCTCCTGATGTCACCGTCTGTGTCCTTGGGAAATGATTCTCATTGGCGAAGCTTGAAAATGATTCTCACTTCTGTTTTTTAGTTTTTATTCAGTGGTCTTTTTTCGTTTCTGCCTTTATCTGCCAATAACATAGCTTTTAATTGCCACCTTATCTAATCTTCATGGCAGTGCTTGCTATCAGGACTGGCTTCCCGAGGGGTTCAGCGGGAACATTCTCAGGATATTTTAGGGTTAACGTAAGATGTCCTTTGCTGCTTTTTGTGCGTTTGGTTTGCACGTCAGTCTTTAATGCAGGGAAAGGCCCGCAGCCCCTCTCAGGCTGCAGCCAGTGTGAGGCAGTGTTTCTTGGGGCGCCTCATGCACATCTGCTCTACAGCGCACCCAGTGATGTGAAGAGTGGATGGGTTCCATCCATTCTTCAAAATAAGTTATTCAAATAACTTATAAGTTTTTCAATAACTTATTGAAAATAAATTCCACAGGACTTATTTTGCATGAAACTGTAGATAAGTAAGCATTACGTTATAATTTTATCTTCTCCCCATTTACTTGTCGTTTCTTAAAAGCTAGGCTAGTACCTGGTACCATTACATGCCATGTGATGTAGTGGCCATACATTTTAGAAATTCTCTTCCTACTTGTTAATTTTCATAGCTGTTTTATGTTGATTTAAGAACAGCTTCTATGTGTCGTTGTGAGGAGTTCCGTGTAATGTGCAGGTAAATTAGGCTATTGGGGTAATATCTCGAATGAACTTTGATTCACCTAACTTGTGGGGTTTTTTTTTGTTGTTGTTTTGAGGCAGGGTCTCACTATGTGGTTCAGGCTGGCCTCGAACTCATGGTGATCCTCCTGCTTCTGCCTCTGGAGTGTTGGGATTATAGGCGTGGGCTACCCGTACCCGGCTGATTTACATCGTTTTAATCATGTAATTGTAACCTTGTAACCATTTAATTACAGTATTCCCTTATGTAGATCTTTTATTTTCTTCTAAAATCTAACTTTTGTGTTTTGTGATTAGAATTAGGCTGAATGTAGGAAAAGCAGCAATGATTTTAGAGCTGTTGGTTTAATAGAACTCTGCACCTCATGTCACTGGAATATTGTCTCGGGGTGATAGTAACAGCAGCTGCCCATCTCTTCTGGGTTACGTCTCTGCACCTGCTTGTCTCCTGTCACTTCTGAGAGGTGTCACACAGAATTTGATTGATATTTGTCCCTTTTGTCCATTTCTCACATAGGTTCGGCGCATTTTTGGATATTTCCCAAAGGACTTAGTCAGAGTGCACTATGAATACACCAAAGAGGAGCTCCAGGTTCCGGCAGATGTAGGTTACGGGTCTGTTTTGTTTCAAGTATACATTGGCACATAGATTTATTAGTTATATATTCAGTTAGTTGTTTTTGCAAGTCTGTCTTAGCTGGGAAAAAAAAATCTAATATTTATATGTCAGATTCCAATGTGGAATCAGGTTACCTGCAAAATGAGCAAAGTTTGAGAGATACTTCCACGAGCACCTGTAATCTAAGTGTTTGCAACGCCAGAAGCGAATGTTCAGTCAGGAGGTCATGTAGCCATAGATGTGGCTTTTCTTTTCTGTCTTATGTTAAAGTTAAGAATTTAATACCTCTGTGCCTCATTATTAAAGTGAAGAGGTAAATAATTTACTGACTACAAGAAGCAGGTATTCCAATTATGAAAACTACACATTGAACACTTTTGGACCTTGTAAGTGTGTAGAAACGAGGGTAAAAGAGTCAACTCTGATTTACGTTCGAGGCTAGAAATGTAAACTCACCAGGGGCTTCCTCTTACTGGACACTGACCTAGGGACCGTTGCTGGGTTACACGTGTGTGGGACCCGCCTCAGGGGCCATCTGGTGGTGATGGGGCACAGACCGCACCCTTAGTCCTGCGACCTGGAGCGCCTGACTTGGGGCTCAGTGTCCTGGAACCCCGATTCCCACTGACTGCTTCTGGAGGCGGAGCCATCTTTGCAACGCCCCGTGCGGCTGCAGAGTCCATGGGCTGTGGGCGAGGGCAGTTCCGGGGCAGAGGCAGCACAGGGCTGCTGTGCTGGCCTCGGGGTGTCATGAAGCTCTCAGGGCCCTCAGCTCCCCCTCTTGCCTGCTGGCTTTGCTGCCGGGGGACGGCGATATGCTGGCCAGGAGACCTCGCCTGCGCAGGCCCTGCGTGTCACGTGGGAACACCTCCCTTTGCCCCGAGGAAACGGCTGTGGGCGCGCGTGGGGAGGAGGGAGACAGGAGCGGACAGGTATCCCCAGAGTGCTACGAAGGCTTCGCTAGAGGTGGAAAGTACTTTTGCTGGGTGTTCAGCCTTCCGCCCAGGGGATGGTGACTGGCTTCCTAGCGGAAGAGAGGGAGAGTGCAGTTGTGTGGCGTGTCCTGAAGGCAGACAGCCGGCTGGAGCCCTGGCGTCAGGGAACACACTGCGGCGGCTCACGTTCACAAAACGGTGGGAAGCCCCTGGTGGCGGTCTTCGAGCCTCAGGCCTCCCCTCCCACACCCCATCTCTCACTTAGAGAGTTAGGAAGGTGTCTGTCCTCTGGACGTCTGCGGAGGGCACCCTGGCACCCTGGTGGCGGACGTGCAGCTGCCTGTCTGTGCTGGAGAACAGAGAAACTGGGTTTGAGGGGCGCAGGGTCTCACTGCTTCTCCTGGGCAGCAAACCCCCACTTTCTTTCCTCCATTCCCAGACAGACCGAGAGGCCAGGGCTTAGACAGTTGAAGACCAAGTGTCACCGTGTTTTATTCATTCTGCTTTTTGGAAAACGTGGCCCATGTTGTCGGAGAAAAAGTAACAGGTGGACTCACACCTCAGTCTAGAGGAGGGAGTTTACTCAGCCACAGACCAAGCGCCACCCGGGCCTCCCCCAGGGACACTGTCGCTGTGAACTGGGTGCTGGAGCCGCGGCAGAGTCACCTGTGCAGGTTCCACAGGGAGCGGTGTTGGGTGGGGCCCAGTCACCAGCCCAGGGTGAACCCGGCTCCCTGGGAGGAGAGGGTGAAGGAAGGAAGAGGAAACGCACTGGATGGCATCAAGCCTCCTAACCGAGCCAGCCGCCCAGGGCAGCATGGCCAGGTGCCCAAGCACCAAGGGCCAGGTCCCCAAGCATCGAGGGCCATGTCTCCAAGTAGCATGATCCAGGCCCCGACTACCACCGAGGGCAATGAGTCCAAGCACCAAGGTTCAGGGCCCTAACACTGAGGTCCATGTCCCGCCCAAGCACTGAGGACCAAGGCCCCAAACACTGAAGGCCATGTCCCCAGGTGCCAAGGGCCAAGACCCTCCCAAGCACCAAGGGCCAGGGCCCCAAGCACCAAAGGCACCGTGTCCGCGGGCGACCCGGAGCTGCCGGGGCCTCTGTCAGTGCTGTACACAGCCCTCGCGGCGCGGCTCCCTGAGGTGACTAAGGCCGGGGTGGCACCTCTTCCCGCACAGATCCCCTCGGAAGGTACCGCACCGGGTGGCCGGGAGGCCAGGGCATGCCGTGGAGCTGTGCAGCGCAGGCGGCAGGGTGTGTGGGGTCTGGGCGGGGCCGGGGCGGTGGCCAGAGGCGCTCTCTGCACCTGCCGGCGGTGCCCAAACTTAGCCCTGGCTTCGTTTCGTAAGACAGGGACAGAATGACTTCTCGTCGTGGAGGGATAACAACATAGGATTGGTGTTACTCGCTCTCCGAGTGCTTTTATTTCCAGCTGCACAAGTTAATTGCTTCTATCATGTATTTGAAGTTTGTCTTGTGTACTTTTTTAAAAATAAGAACCAAGTTACCTAAGCAAGAGCTAGCAAGCTGTGTGTTAGACAACATGCCTTGGAAGGGCCTAATGCACACTGGCAATGCAGACGTTCAGACCCACTAAGCTGAAATCCACAACAAGCCAAACAAGAGAGTGAGACTGCCGATAGCCCCTTTTACGAAGTTTCTTTAGGGTAGTTGAAATTGGTTTAGATTTAGAATGTCTATCGTGACCACCTGTGATCGCTTTCTTACTGGTTCTTATACAGTTTCTCATCCTTTCTGCCTCCTCTGCTACAGCTGGTGGCTACTTTGCCTGAGGGTGCTCAGCCTGGCCCCGACTTTTACAGCCTCCCGTGGAAGCCTGTGCTTCTTACTGCATTCTTGGGAATCCTCTCATTGGCCATTTTCTCCTGGAGAACTGTTCTTGCTGTAAGTAAATTAACTTAGACTTTAACTTATAAGTACATTGTTTTCTAGTATGGGTCTTTTGTTATTCACTTAGCATAAATTAATGCTTCTATTCAAGATAACTTTCTGAATTGAGTGTAATCTTTGTGTTGGTAAAGATTTAGTCAAGAGCCAAGATAGCCATATCCACTGTTAGTAGACTTGGGGTTTCTTATAGCCGTCCTGAAAACCAGTTTCATAATTGTATATATCACAGGCTTTTTAAATGGAATAAGCAACAGGGGAAGAAATATCAGCCCCTCTTATATGGTATTGTCAGTAATCTAAACTAAAGAAAGAAATTATGTGTTACACATTTGGTACAGGACTGTTCGATGGAATGGTATTTTAGAGAGTGAACACTTGGCACGACCAAATGAATCTGTTAGTGAATTTTATGTCCCATGCCATTTATATTGACATAATAGGACATCAGGCTCCTTTATATATTTCAGAAGCCACAGGACACAAAACATGCTCACAAGGTCTCATAAGCTTGGTGCTCACTTGCTCTCTGCAGAGAAGCATCTGTGGGCACCTTAATGGTCTGTAGCAAAGGCTTTTTATAGATATCGGTACCACTTTGAAATGCTTTTTAACCTTTCTTTATGCCAGGGATTTAGCTCAAGCAGTACTGTGCCTGCTTTGGAAGCACAAGGACCCAAGTTCAATCCCTAGTGCTACCAAAAAAAAAAATTCTATTTTTATTTATTTTCATTTTACGGTAACTGGGGATTGAACTTGGGACCTTGCACTTGAGAGACAAGCACCAGAATCAGTGAGCCAAATATACCTGGCTCACTCTTTCCTTTTTTTTTTCCCACCAGCACCAGGGATCCTTATTATTTAATCCTAATGGATTTTTCCTGAACCAAGAAGTTATTAAATTGTCATTTGGTTATGATTCTGACTATTGTATTAGGAACTGTATATTTCTGTTAATCAAATGTTTGACATCAAGTTGAATTTTCTTTCTCTTCTAGGTAAAGGAGAGAATGTATCAAGGTAAATGTTTAGGATTATTGGTTACAAGAACCATCCGCCACGTTGGTGCTTGGGAGGAGCTTCAGGTCGGCTGGAAGGAGGCGCAGTGACTTTGGGCACCTGATTGACTTATCGGCTGGCCCATGTTGGGTCATGACCGTGGCAACAGAGAGGACGCTGATGGTGCCAGCTCAGATGGGCTGAGCAACAGCAGCTGTGGGAGTGGGCAGGCGATCTGCGGGCCAGGAGCAGGCTGCTTGCACGTTGCTGCACGTGGGAGCAGCATGTAGGGCAGCGTCCCCGTGCGGATGTCTTCACCCCACACTTAGTACTTACTTGAGTAGGTAAAGTGAGAACCAGCGCACTGGTGCCTGGCATAGTTCCTCCTTTTGCAGGAAAATCATCTCATTGAAACAAGCATTGCTATATTTTCCTTGAATTTCACTCTTCTCTCATGCACTGTTGCTACTGGCTGCAGATTTCTTTGTAAAGTGTGACAGTTGTGCTGAGATCTTGTTTCTCACAGTACCACACAGCGTGTCTTTACTACGTGAAGCAAGTCCATTTCATTTAGTACTAGTATTAATCTTGCAGCATTTTTTCCCTTTTAGTCACTGAACAACACATTTCTGAAAAGCTGACAAATACCGCGAAGGCTAATTCTGACCTTGTGCAGAAGTTGTCAGATTATGAAGACAAGGTATAATTACTGTTTTGGGTTTTCCTGTGGTCCCAGGTGGCTTTCTTCTACTGGTGGGGCAGCTCAGCTTCTGTCTGAACTGGAAAGTACATGCTGTGTTTCTTGGGTACTTTCTTACTCCAGTATTGCCACTGAGCCCTGGAGATCTTAGCATCATCACATGTATAAAGTGCTGCTTTTTCTTCCTACTGGAAGGAGCTTCAGTAGCACTGTGATCTGGCGTCCTTAATTCTGAACACTCTGCTTTATGTAGATCAAGGAATCAAAGAAGCTCCTTCAGGATAGCAAGAAAGAAAAGAGGATTCTCTCCGAGGAAGCAGTTAAGTATAAAGTAAAAATCCTTCCCTTTGGGGGACTATATTTAAAAACAAAAGCAAATACAATGAGTTTTACTATTCTTCCTATCTTTCCTTCTAGGATAAAATCAAGGAACTTGAAAAAAATAACAAATTCCTGGGTGCCAGAGCTAAAAACCTTCATGTGATGTTAAAATCTGAGCGAGAACAGAATGTGAAAAATCAGGACCTGGTAAGAGTCTTGGCTGGTATAACTTGCCTATCACTTGTTTTCTGAACCGTTGTAAATTAGTTGCACTTTTCCTGTGCTGTTAACTAAATCCGATGAGGAATAAGGAATTGGAGGTGCTTGGGCCCGTTTGTGGGGTTTTCAGGACCGATCGCGTCGGGTGTTTGCATGAGCCTGGGAGTTTTGATCCTCAAGCCTGGATGACTGTCACTTGCTCCGCCCTTCGGGATGTGCAGAGCTGTCGAGAGGCTGGCCAGCCCGCCAGTCTGTGACGCTGTTTGGTTTTATTTTACAGTCCTTTTTTCCAGTGGACTTTATCCCCTCAGAGTAGTTTAAGGACTCTGTGAGAGCTGTGAGCACAGAAGGTCGCTCGAAATCCCAGCCCTTTTGGCTTCACCCCTGCTTCCCACACAGCGAGGCCATTTCCGGTCCTTGGCACGCCACGCTCCCCGGCAGGGAGGCCTTGCACACAACCTGCACATAAAGGCGAGAATTAGATTCACTTCGTGAGGAGCCAGGGTCACCGTAAATATTTTGAAATTCTGCACGTGAGATACATCTGACCTTCCTAAAATTCTATCATTTTTAATTCGAGTATTTTTAAAGTGACCTTTGGGTTTCTTGTTTTCCTATCACCAGAAAAAAACTATTAATTTGGACTGGTTTACGTGAACGTTTTTTAAGACCATGTTGTATGGTCACCATGAGGGTTAGGGGTGCCATGAAATGTTTGACTTCATTTATTTTCCCCCATCTTGTTAAGCCCTTGATTTTCCTCCCTAGGCCAAATTGGGTCCCCTGCTCTTACCTAAAACATAGTGGATGGCTTGGGGTATATTTTGGTAATATTTCTTCTTCTTTTTAGAATATATTTCGGTGATTCTCATGAAATCCTAATGCATATTTTGTGTTCTATGCACCCATGGCAGATACTGGAAAATAAAAAGTCTGTAGAGCCTTTGAAGGATGTCATTTCTGTGAATGCCGCGGAATTACCCGAGGTGAGGCCGTGGTGTCTTAGGCTTGCTGGGCAGCAGCACCTTGAGGTCCAGCGTGTGGGTGGGAGCGGGGTCCTCCCTGTCCGTGGGCTCCGGTTCATGGATAGGATGTTCCACCCCCT
Source organism: Thryonomys swinderianus (assembly GCA_004025085.1). Lineage (NCBI taxonomy): Eukaryota > Metazoa > Chordata > Mammalia > Rodentia > Thryonomyidae > Thryonomys > Thryonomys swinderianus. The sequence goes on along the minus strand of PVIC010033835.1, from coordinate 7,368 downwards.
TAGGTCCAGGTGGCCCTGAACGAAGCCAGGCTCGGTGAGGAGAAGGTGAAGGCTGAGTGCCACCAAGTCTGCGAGGAAAATGTGAGGCTAAAGAAGAAGAAAGCGCAGGTTAGTAAATATCCAGTTAGAAGTGACAGAGGCGGAAAGCCCAGTATCTCTAACTCTGGTCATCTTTTCTCCGATATGCCTTCACGGTGAGGAGATGTCACGCAGGGCCCTGTTCCCAGACGCAGAGCTGAAGCCGTGCCTACCCTGAGGGCGTGTGTGTGTCCCCAGCTCCTCTGGGCTTTCTGTCCCGTACAGTTGATGGCAGCTCTCAGCCTTTGTCTTGTCAGACTCCACTCACTAACTTGAGTGACCTCAGCAAGGTCGTGGACTGGCTTTTTAAACCCCAGAATTGAGGCTTCTTTCGGCCTCCTTTGAGCTTTGGGGACATCTGGACACAGCAGTAACAAGAGGGATGGACAGTCCTGCCTGTACCACCGGTGGCTGAAGCCTTCGGTACGTGTGAAACCCTCACGTGTTGTACCTGTCTCTGTCAACCAAGTCAGTCACACTTGAGTCACAGCATTTTCAGCAGGGTGAGATGGATGGAGTCAGCTTCCTTGACAGCCTGAGGACTGGGGCCGTGTACCCCTCTCTTCCTCTGCTTTTTTTTTCATACTAAAGATTGAACTCGGGACCCTGTGCTTGAGAGGCAGGTGCCAGAACCAGTGAGCTAAATCCCCAGCCCTACGCATACCCCTCTCTTGAACCCAGGTCTTAGCTGCTGTGCCAGGGCGAGAAGGGACACCGCTTCCTGCCTCCTGTCCCACCTGCGTGGTTGTGGTATCTCCGTAGGGGCCCTAACCCACGGGGGGTCACTGTGTCTGACTTTCAGCTGGAGCAGGAAGTTGAAGACTGGAAGAAGTCAAATGCTGAGCTCAGAGAGAAGGTCAAGTCCTTCGAGAAGTCGCAGGGTGATTTGGAAGCTGCTCTTGCTCACACAGATGACAGTATTGGCGTAAGTGCACCCTGGCCGTCTGTGCCTGCTCCGGGAATTCCTGAAAGCTCTGGGTTCGGATGGAGAGCCTTGAACTGCCTCCGGCTTCTTTCCTAGGCTTTAACCAATTGCGTCACACAGCTGGATCAATTTGAGAGTAGACCTGCATCTGAGGGTCCAGGTCCAGGAGTACACAAGTCTGAGACACTGGCCAATGGAGAAGTGGGAGGTAAGACCACCTCCATGGCAGTGAACCCCTTTTTGTTCTTTCTCCTTCTTCTTCTTCTTCCTCCACTTCTGCTTCCGCTTTCTCTTGCTCTTTCTCTTCTTCATCGTGTCTTCTTCCTCTTCATCTTCCTTTTTCATCTTACTCTTCCTCCTGTTCTTCCTCTTCTTCTTCCTCGTGCTCTTCTTTCTCCTCTTCCTCTTCTTCCTCTTTTCTTCCTCCTATTCTTTCTCTTCCTCTTCCTCTTCTGCTTCCTCGTCTTTTTCTTCCTTCTTTCTTCTGCTTTTCTTTGAGCCAGGGTCATGCTGTGTAGTACAGGCTGGCCCTGAGCTCACGGTGTAGCCCAGGCAAGCCCTGAACTCTGCCACCCTCCTGCCTCTGCCTCCTGAGTGCTGTGATGACAGGCCTGAGCCACCACGCCTGGCACTGTGCTCACTTTGAACTGCACCTGCCATCGGGGGAGGATGGAGAAATGGCTCCTCCCAGGTCCACGCACACTGCGAAGCCAGGTGAGAGGAGGAGGGGCTCTGCCTCTCACGTGTCTCCTCACTTGCCAGCAGCCTGGATAACATGTTCTCTTAGCAGAAATTTACTCCTTAAACCCAAGTTTGCAGTTGTCTTGAAAGTCCGGTGTGATTAGTTCTCTTGGTGAATTTGTTTCTCCTCTCAGTGTTTGATGAGCACTGGTTTAGTTTTGGGGGAATCAGGAAAATCGATTTAAAAATCGCAAGGGAAGGACTGGAGACTGAGCTAAGTGGTTCCAGCACCTGCCTGGCAAGCTCAAGGTCACTGGTTTGATCCCCCAGTAACCACAGACAACAATAGTGGGCGTGGCAACTCACGCCCACCAGCAATCAGTACCACACACCAGAGTGCAGGGCGTGGTGGCTCGCGCCTGTCATCCCAGCCCTCGGGAGGCAGAGGCAGGAGGATCACTGAGTTCGAGGCTTGCCTGGGCTACATAGTGAGCTCAGGGCCAGCCTGAACTACAAAGCGAGACCTTGTCTCAAAAAAAAAGTAGCAAGGGAAGAAAAGGCAACTAAACCTTCTTATCTTTTTAGGTGACCAGAATGAGATGAAGAATCCTATCAAGCAGGCAATGGATGTTTCTCGGGTATGGTCCTTGCAGTGTCCCCTGTGCACCTGCGAGTTCTCACTGGGTCCACTTTCAAAAATGTGTCTCTCTCGAAACTTGTAGACCCAGACGGCATTATCAGTCCTCAAGGAAGATCTCAGGCTTCTGCAGGTCAAGCTGCAGACCTCGATGTCCACCAACAGTGACCTGGCAGGTGGGTCCCGGGACGCGGCTGAGCGAGGTGGGGGTGGCAGTGGTGCAGCCTGGTGCTTGCGCCACAGCGACCCTCCCCTCACCCCCACAGAGAAGGTGAAGAAGCTGGACGAGGACTGCGGCACGCTGCAGGCTAACAAAGCTGGGCTGGAGGAGGAGTGCCGGACTCTGCGGCAGAAGGGGGAGATTCTGAAGGACATCTACCAGGAGAGAGAGACTGCACTGCAGAGGTGAGATGGCACCCTGCCGCTCTGTGCCCGGGGTGTGCAGGGCAGGAGTGGCCCAGGCGCCAGCAGCGGCTGCCAGGGCCCAGGCGGCTTCCCTCTTGGGGAGGCCTCCCGGGCTGGCTGCCCCTCCTGCCTCTCCCCGGGCTCAGTTCTGTGGCTCTTGAGCAGTTTCTTTGCCTGTCGCAGCTCGGAGAGAGCAGTGTCCGCCGGCACGGGCCTCTCTGCCGCGGGCGGTCACACAGCAGCCACTCTGCTCTGCTCAGCGGCGCCCGGAGCCACCTGCCCGTGCACCCTCTGGCTGTCCCAGCCCGGCCCCTCTCTCCCAGGCACCGCTCTCCCCACCTGCGCACCTTGCTCTGGAGCCCAGCTGCCGTCCCCGCACTGCCTGAGGGGCGTCTGCAGTGCGGTCAGGGGCACCTCTGGAGGGCTGCTCCCCCAGGGCCTGTCCTGGCCCCTCCTGCGTGCACTCCTCAGTGCTGCTTCTGGGCGACTCGCACCCCCCCACCCCCGCCTGCCTGACGGCCCTTCCTTGCTTTCAAGCCATAGCTGCGCCCTGGCCTGGGGAGGTCTGCGGGGGAAGGGCTCACGCTGGCTGCACCCACCTGCCCGCAGTCAGGTCAGTGTGCTGATGCCCTGGGCTGCGGACAGCAGGGGACATGGTGTCGCCATCCACACTGCTGTGCGCTCACTGCGTGCATGTGTTCACTGTTCCGGTCACTCTTCACCCCACACCCGATTCTTTCCTTTGAAGTACCTTTCTGTCCAAGCCAGGTGTGGTGGCTCGCCCCTGTAATCCCCGCATTTGGGAGGCTGAGGCAGGCAGATCGGAGGGAGTTGGAGGCCAGCCTGGACCAATTACGAGATCCTGTCTGAAGAAAGGCGAAAAACCAAAAAGAGGAAAAAGCTTTCCTTGTCCTGGAAGGCGACATGTGTGACTATCTTCCATGCAAATGCCACCAGTTCCTTCTAGTCCATTTGGACAGACCTTGAAGCCAGCTCTGGAGGCGCAGTGGCCCTCTGGCTGCGGTCCTCTGACAGGCCGTCTCCCGGGTCGGAGGGCGCCCTCAGGGGCCCTGCGTTGTTCTTTCCCCCTCATGCGCCTGGCCGCCCTGCCGGGCTCACTGCCCCCCGCCGCCTTGCTCATGTTCTTAGCAGGCGCTGAGGTGCCTCGTGGGGCCTCCTCCTCCCCTCAGAACCGTTGACATGTGAACTCTGGGGTCTTTACTCCTGGGGGATCCCGCCGCCCTCTCTCCACTCCCCTCTCCACTGCGCATGTCTCCCAGCAGGCTCTCAGCGGGGCCCCGCGCCTCCAGCAGGCTCTGCTGCTGAGCGCCTGCGTCGAGTATGGAGCCGGGGGCCGAACCGAGGCGCTCCGGCCTGTGCGCTGGCGCTGAGCTGCACCGGCCTTTGCTCTCTGACAGGACACAGGTCCGTCCGCATTTCCTAGACTACGCTTGAACTCGCACTCAGCCTTCTCCCGCCTCTGCCTCCCGAGTAGCTGGGCCCAGAGTCTCTGGGTTTTATAGAGTCTTACCCTCCACAGGAGTTCCTGGCAGACGTGTGCTTTCTTGTCTCTAAGGCACAGCTGCTTTTGAACCTGGGCAGATCCTCACTCAGCTGGCTCCTTGTGTGAGATTTTGCCCGGTGTCTTGTCCTGTGGAGTCCTGGCTGGTTCTGAGGGACGGGCAGACATGATACTGGTGGAGGGAATCTGAGGCCTGCGACGCCCCAGCCTCCTGTAGAGAACCCCGGACGCTGCTCCACCCGCTGCAGCCCTCTTTCCTTCAGAGCCGGCCTGCCCCGCGGAGGACTGTGCCGCGCTCTCCAGCTCGGAGCTGCAGCTTTCGCCAGCGTCATCGCCCGTGCCGCCCTCAACTGCACCTGTTTTCCCTCGAAGGCCAGGGAGTTGTCAGGGCTTGGTTCAGCCTCCTCATTCTCTCCGAGGGGCTCCAGCTCCCCACAGGTCCCTTCCCGGCTGGGCCTGGGCCACGGGCAGCCACCACATGAGGTCTTGACGTCTCCTTACCCCGGCATCAGCCTTGATGGAGATGACAGAAGAGAAATGGCTGGAGCCTTCCGCCTGGTGGGAGGAGGAGGCGGGCTTGCCCTCACTCTTCTGACCTCTTCCCTGCGCGGCCTGGGAAGGCCTGGCTGCCATCTTGGCCTAGGTAGCTTGCTCATGGGGGCACGCTGCTTCCTCATGTGTGTTCAGTTTGCTGGTGATGGAGATTTGTGGGAGGGTTTAGAGAATGCAAGTGTTTGCCAAGAGCCCGGCATGCGACTTCTGGAGCGGCGGTGTCAGCGCCTTCCTGGGCTCTGAGAGCTGCAGGTGGGCAGAGCTCGCCTTTGACGGCCGCCTCTGTCCTAGGTTACTCAGTCAGGAAGAGTATGAGCTGGAGGAGCGAGACCGGCGCCTGTCAGCGGCGGATGAAAAGGAGATACTGGCCACCGAGGAAGTCAAAGTGTGCAAGTAAGTGTGGGATCCGTGGCCAGTGCACTGCGGGCTCCGTGGCTCTGTTTCATAGGAGACACTGGTGCAGAAGCGTAAAGCAGTAACTGAGGATAGCACTGCATTTAAGTCAAACGGGAGAGAAAGTTTATAATAACAAGCGAAAGCACGGTTCTTAGGTCAATGCTGGGGCGGCTGTGCAGGAGCTAGCCCGCTCTCCGGGCTCATACCTTGAGTCATCTGTAGGGAGCAGCTGCTCCTGTCACAGGGAACCCCGTGGAGTCTTGGTGCTCTGGCAGGGCCAGAAGGCCACATGCGGGGCCATTTCTCTAGTTAGAAGAAGATCCTCCTGGCAAGATTATTTGACATTATTGCAGAACACTTGAGGATATTATAATTTATCACCTCAGAATTATGAACTCTTAGCTTTGCTCCCCGTGTACCTTTTTTTTTTTTAAATTTTTTGAGACAGGGTCTGGCTTTGTAGTTCAGGCTGGCCCTGAACTCACTATGTAGCCCAGGCGAGCCTTGAACTCAGCAATCCTCCTGCCTCTGCCTCCCGAGTGCTAGGATGACAGGCATGAGCCACCATGCCCAGTATTGTTGGATGTGGTTACTGGGATCAAACTCAGGACTTTGTGCTTGCTAGGCAGGTACCTGAACCATTGAGCTAAATCTCCCAGTCCTCCCATTATACTCTTATCCTGGTAAAAGAAACATTTTTTTGTTTTTTGAGACAGGGTCTCGCTTTTGTAGTTCAGGCTGGCCCTGAGCTCACCATGTAGCCCAGGCAAGCCGCGAACTCAGCAATCCTCTTGTCTCTGCCTCCTGAGTGCTGGGATGACAGGCGTGAGCCACCACGCCCGGCAAAGAAACATTTTTGTACCTGTGATGAAGTTTCAAGGGCAAAGCTATAAGACTAAAGTGAACATAGTCAGATGACTCTGAATTTTATTCAGTTTTAACTGACACAATTGAGTATAATTTATAGGCGGAGAATTGAAGAAATGGAAGAAGAATTTAAGAAAACAGAGCAAACATTTAAAGACCAGGTAATCACTGCACTGCCTTCTGGTTCAGCTTTTTTTGATATCTAACACAGACAATTGTAATGGCCACCAGTGGCCATAGTCTTGAGTCTCTGAATGTAGTTTTCGGGATATTATGTTTTTCAGCTTGCATCTCATGAGAAGAGAGCACATGAAAACTGGGTAAGATCTTTCTCCCGTCCCTTTCCCATTTCATGAAAAGCACCCACAGCTGACCTGGACTTTGTGTCCCACAGCTCAAAGCACGCAATGCAGAAAGGCAGATTGCTGAGGAGAAAAGGGAAGCCCGTAACCTGCGGCACAAGTATGTGGCTTGGACTCAGTGATGCAGGTGGGTTCGTGGGGGCTTTGATCTCTGTTCACGCTCAAGGCCGCGCTCCCTCTCTGTTCAGATTAATGGAAATGTCCAAAAAGATGGCCCTATGGCAGGATGAGCCTGTGATTGCCCAACCGATGCCGGGCAGACCCGTGCCCCAGAACGCTCCCCAGAGAGGTAAGCTGCGTTTCTGTGCGGAGACCATGCCGGCTCCTTTTGGTTTCTGAGTGTGAGTCATGATGCTTGCCCGAGAAGAGGCTGCTAGAAGGAGTGATGCACTTTGTTGCTGAAGGTCCCTGGAGTCAGAATGGCTCCTTCGGCCCATCCCCCGCGAGCAGAGGTGAGTCCTCCCCACCCCTGAGTGCAGAGTCCCCCAGACGGCCCCTCTTGGCGACTTTCGCACGAAGAGACCTGCCCAGAAGCAAATTCGGGGAGTGGGCTCTTCCCTCAAGCTTGCTGCAGGCGCTGTAGGAAGCAGCGTTCCAGAGGTCAGGTCTCTGGCAAGGAGAACATCTCCCAGTCTGTCTTGGGGGTTCTCTATGACGAGGTCTGCTGTAAACCAGAAGCATAGCTGTCTTCATTTCAGACGGAGAAGTGTGATTTTTGTCCTTCTGGGAGGGCATGTTGTCATCCATGAGAACCGCATTCATCTTGGGGATGGGGTGCATCGACCTGTCATGTGTCAGTCACTTCTCCTTCCTCACTTAGCTTTATGGTCCCACGATGTGTCCATCCCGCTGTGAATACCTTCAGTTTGTCTTTCTCTGTGGCATAGTAGTCCATCGTGCAGGAACATGTTTCGTGATCTTCTCACTGCTGATGGATATATAC
>PVIC010033834.1:0-19924 GCA_004025085.1 Thryonomys swinderianus | reverse complement strand
ATCCCCGGTAACCACATACAATGCTGGGCGTGGAGACTCACGCTCACCAGCAATCAATACCACATACCACAGTGCCGGGTGTGGTGGCTCACGCCTGTAATCCCAGCACTCGGGAGGCAGAGACAGGAGGATTGCTGAGTTCAAGGCTTGCCTGGGCTACATAGTGAGCTGAGGGCCAGCCTGTACTACAAAACGAGACCCTGTCTCAAAAAAAAAAAAAAAAAAAAAAAAAAAGAAAAGAAAAGAAATGGCCTCCTTTGGTTTCTTCAGTGGTGAGCAAACTAATATGGTTATCACAGGAACGAAACTGAGAGGCCAGTAACAGAACCATCCGGCAGATAGATCTCACCCATCCCTAAAAGAATGCGCTCTTTTTGCATACAATAAGTATTCAAGTAAAGGAATTTTTAAGGTTAATCTCAATTTTGATTTTCTTTTCTTTGTGCTCTATTTGTCATCATTGTTATCAGTTCTAAACAACATTATATAATCCCTCAGAGAACCCATGCTCTCAACAATCACCAGAGAATTTCTACACATGCATTGTTCATTTTTAAAGAGTTGGACCATAGCAGATTCCCTCAACATGACAACTTTATAGAAGATAATCTTATTTGATGGTTAAGGATGTACCCCAAGATCTTGCCGTATTTCTCTGCCATTACAGTAAATTCAATTTCAAAGTAGACAAGGAAGATAAATATTAAACCAGGGCCCCTGGTCCTCACTTTCATCAATGCAGGTACAGTTCCCCTGGGGGGGAGGGGGGTTCTTTATTTTAGAATGAGGATGCTGTTTTCAGTGATTCCCTGATCAGCACTGGTCTCTAGTGATGGCTTCATCTCCTTTGTAGCAAAGGAAGGAGAAGAGGAAGAGAAGAAGGAAAGGAGGAACAGGGAGATGAATTAAAATGGAGAAGTCAGAAATCAGAGGCATGGAATTTAGTACAAATGAGACTTGCTTGATTAAGTACTGTTTCATAAACCATTAGATCTCAATCTCAGACAGCCCCAGGGAAACTCTGAGGGGGTGGGTGCTGTGCTCCTCCCTTCTAGACAGAGAGAGAAGAAAGGCAATACTTTTTTGGGGGAGGGTGTTTTTTGTTTTAGTTTGTTTGAGATAGGGTCTTGCTTTGTAGTTGGGGCTGTCCCTGAACTCACTATGTAGCCCAGGCAAGCCTCGAACTCTCAGCAATCCTCCTGCCTCTGCTTCTTGAGTGTTGGGGTTATAGGTGGAGCCACCACACCTGGTGGCAATACTTAAAGTCACATTTGTTTATTTTTAATTCTAATATTTGTCCTTTTAACAGTTTTAAGTCCAAATAGCCTTTTCCCCCTTTTTTCTTGAGATACTAAGGTTTGAGCCCAGAGTTTTCACACTGAGCTGCGACCTCAACTCTTTATTTTTTTACTTTGGGATAGAGTTCTGCAAAGTCACTAAATTGCCCAGGCTGGGTTCAAATTTAAACTCCTCCTACCTCCCTTGGCAGATTGCTGGGGTTATAGGTGTGAGCCACTGTACCCAGCAATAGTTTGGCTTTTATACAGTGTAATAGCCATCAGCAGTTGAACCTTAATTAAAGTGTTCTTCATAGCAACATTAAAAGTTGCTGGTCTTTTCTCTGATCTTTACTGACCTCTGGATCCACTACATTAAATTCTAAATTGTATTAAGGGTTGATCAAAAATAAAGTGAATATTTAAATTTAAGATGTACATTGCCAAGAATGATGGGAAAGAAAAGGAGCAGTATTTTAAGGAAGATTAATGGCAATGCATCTTTTATTATAATAAAATAAATTTTCAAAATTTAAGTATTCACCATTTTTTGACCACCACTTATTAACCAAAAGTCTATGGCAATTTCTTTCAAATAAAACTATAATTTGTCCTCAACTTCTTTATCCACCAGTTCTACTCTGGATGACTTCTGACTCTTGCACAAACTCAAAATGACCAGGGAAGGTAAACATTTTGAATTAATTCAGGGCATTAAGGTACACACAATAGCACAACTAAAACACAAAAGAGGACTTCACCAAATAAAAGGTTTTGGAGACCTATAAGTTAGAACAAAAGGGTGCCCTCAGCCACATAAAGAAGATCGACACAATGGTCACTTTTTGGTGGCCCAGAAGACTGCAGCTCTGGAGTCAACCCAAACACCCGGACGACCAACCTGAAAGAAGTAAGTGTGACCAGTACGTCATCACCAAGGTCTCCCCGACCAAGGAGACAGAAGACAAAAATCCCTTGTGTTCACTGTAGATGTCAAGATAGATCAAAAGCACCAAATCAAGCAAGCTGCTTTAGAAGCTCTATGACCCTGACATGGCCAAAGACCTGAAGGGGAGGAGGAGGCATATGTTCCAGCAGCTCCTCCTCAAGATACTTTGGATGCTGTCAACAAAATTGGGGGTATCTACACTGGGTCCTGCTGGTTAACTATAAGCAGACACTTTTTTTTTTAACTATTAAAAAGAGAATGATGTGTTAAATGTATGAAGCGAGGGGGAGTATTTTAAAAGGTCTTAATGACGATGTGTCTTATTGTAGTAAGTTTAAAAAATTAAACATTCACCTGATTCTCTGATCACACCTCCTATGTGTGCAGTGGGTGGAGTTTAAAGTCTGAGCTTTATCTGGGTATCAGAGGAACAGGGACCATTCAGCAGCTTGGCAAGTCTCAAAACCCTTGACTCCAGGAGCATTCTCTGCCGGTTGGAAGCAACAGTGACACACTGAGAAGGAAATCCCAGAGCCTAGTTTGCATCCCAAGACACTGGAGCTCTAAATACCAACAGACAATTATGCGTTCTTCTTGTGCAGCGAAGAATGATTTGCTTTGTTAAATTCCTTGAGTTATTTTGGAGGAAATCTCACCAGCTTTAAGATATTGCCAATGAGACTCAGAACAGAGACAAGCTGAACCCATGGGCGGGTGGTAGAATCGCTACCCTAACATCAGAATGAAAGTCATTTACCTGTATTTCTACCTAATGAAGTACCGGTCTTGTCCTGGCACCAGAAATAAATGACATAAAACTGCACCCATCTCCTTTCCCACTGTCCAGCCACCGATTTCAGCGCCAACTATTAAAACTGTGGCAAGTCAGAGCCAATTGTTGCTGGCAGCATCTTCAATAAATCTGTGCCACTGAGCTGCAGGATGAATTAAAATGAAGAAATTAGAAATCAGAGTCATCGAGTTTAGTATACGTGAGATTTGCCTGATTAAGTACTGTTTCATAAACCACTAGATCTCAATCTCAGCCCCAGGGAAAACCTGAGGGGGATGGGTGCCGTGACTCCCCCTGCTAGAGGAAGCCATGAATTTCAATATGCCATAGCAACCGAATACATTCCTCATTAAAAATACAGACATAGTACAGCTCAGAACAAAACTCCCTGGAAACAAACAAGGGGAACTGGTATTGGTGTTCACCTAGCACTTACAGCACATGAGCTGTGGCCAGGATGTTTCGTTTGTTGGGCAGAAATGGCTCCCTGAAATCAGAGCTGATTACGTCTTTTTGTGTGTGTTGAGTAAAGGCATCAGGAGAAGTCAAACGAGAATGGAACTTAAAGAGAGGCAGCAGCACAAACAGACCCCAAAGGCAGGAAATGGAAAGCATTGCAATGAGGAGTGTAGAGACAGACCCAGGAGTGGTATCTTGGGGTTCTATTCTGGGCACCTTTACAAGAAAGTGTGCTAAGCATTTTTGAATCACAAAGTCATTTAATCCTTAAAAGAACGCTGAGAAGTAGGTATTTGCATCCTCATTTTCCAGAAGCCGAGACGGGCTGTTTAAATCATTTGTTCAAGGTTTTAGGATACTTAAAACATACAGTTTTATACAGGTCTCAGACACTCTTATCTTGCTGATGTCAAAGATGACGCAGTGCACAATAGCCAGAGTGTAAATGCAGGGTTAACCAGAGCCTGACCTGGAAGGAAACACAAATGAGCTACTTAGGATACTTCTGGTGGCTCCGTCTATTTGCTTGAACACACTGGTCCAGCTGGAGACTCTTTGCATTTGATGCAAATGGCTTAATGGCTGGGACATGCGGAGCTGCCCAATGCCCAGGGTCCTACAGGTGTGCTTTGCCTTCATCTCTGATGCTACATGTGGGCTCTCCATCCCAACCTGCCCCAGGACAAAGCCCCCTCTGTGTACAGTGGACCCTTGACTTAACGAACTTCATGGATTCCGGAGGGCTGGTAGTAACTAAATCAAGATAGCTGATATCTGTTGTTTACCCAGGTACATGCTATCGATAATAAGAGGCAGGTTAATCTTCTATTCACTTAATTAACTGAAGTTGTATGTAAGGCTAGTGGTAACTTGAGGGTCCACTGTAGTTTTGTGCTAGGAGTAGTCCCCAAAGTGGCATATTAGCTTTGAACTTACAAATTTATCATATCAGAAAAGGTGTGGGTGGGAAGAAGGGGGAAGGGAGGGAGATGGGAGGAAACAAAGAGAGGAAAAGGAGGGTATATAAGGGAAATTTCCATGTGTTTGCCCAGGTTTGCAAGTTGTTAGATCTTTGGCTTTTAGGAGATACCAGATATCATCAGAAAAAGTCCTTTGTATACATCTGTCCCCTCTCTATCGAAAATAGGGCCTTAGGATCAAGGCATTTGGTATGGCTTCCAAGTCTTTGGACTAAAGGTATTAAATAACTTAGTAGCTAATCGTAAGTCTTAAAAATAAGTGATAGCCATGTCTAAACATAAAAAGAAGTATAAAATGTTGCTATCTTTCCCACTGGGCTTTGGTGACAATACTTCCTTGCCCTCCAAAAAGAAGCTTCCCAATTTAAACACATGAACCAAAAGCACATAATAGCATTTTTTCTTTGCTAATGGAAAAATAAATCTTCAGTCAATATCTGGGCAGTGCTTCTATCTAGGGTGAAATATTAACAGTGATGGGAGCTAGCAGAGTCAGCTCCCTCACATCCACAGTTCTGTCGTCACTGCCCTTTATACTTTCCCAAGACAGAACCCCAGTCAATGCAGACCAAAGTCATGAGCTCAGTTAACCAAAGAAATGCATTTTCAGCAAATGGATGACTCCTATAATTAGGAGGCAAGGATGAAGTAGATATTGAAGATAGTGTTGTGTAGAGTTTAAGATATCTCCAATAATATGGGCATAGGGTATCGTTATCAAATGTGGCCTCTTAGCTTCTATGTCCCCAAGCTTGCTTGATCCTAGCTTGTCATCAAGACAGCCTCCCCTATGGCGAAAAGAACAAAGATGTGTGAGGCTCTTGGCCACAGTGGAGGGGATAGGATCTCTGGTTAGCAAACAGAATGAGCCAACAGGCCCCCTGGAATTAAAAGCACAAGCCCGGCTCTTTAACACCACTTGGACAACTGGCCACAATGAACAAGGAAGTGTAGCAAATGAAATACCTAACTGTATTACCATGGCTATTTTTCATTAGTAATTTAAAGCTACATCAATCTCACTGGTAGGATACATTTAAGCAGAACTTTTCAATGGGAAAATCCTCAGAACAATACTTCAAGAACCTGCCAGGCTACTTCTTCAATAAAACAACTTTCATGTCATGAATCACATTTTAGCTTCATCAGGACTTTCAAAAGCCTATGCCTAAAAGATAGGTACTGAGAAGATAAACATACAACATTTCCAGTTCGGCACTGAACTTAGGATTCTTACTACTGGCTTTTCTGGAGCTATTGATACTGGCTACCCAGGGCCCCAACATTCAAATGCTTCTGGCTTTCCTGGGTCCTTGGAACAGGCCCAGAATCCCAAGGGTACTGTATTGCTCTGTGGGCAGGTCACTGAAGTCCTAATTATGTGTGATCACTTTCCCTGGGGCTAGAAGCCTGTGAGGCTTTGTTTTTCCTTTCAAAATGTAGCCTTTGCCTCAGTGGCGGGGACAGGAAGAGCGAAGATGGACACAGCAGTGAGCATGACAGGTGACTTCCAAAATGCTCAGAGCCACAATGGTTAGACTCGTCCCAGACAGGTCTGGAAGAGGTCCTCGGTTCAGGCTGCACCTTCTAGAGTAGCGGTGGCAAACCTAGGGCACTCGGGCCATAGCGGGCTGTACATACAGAAACTTCTAGAAGGTGCGCCGTCACTATTCTAGAAGGAAGCAGTTTGGCCACCAATAAGAACTCACATTTTTCTTAGTATCCTTGATGTCCAGTGGAAAATATGTAACTGTGGCCCTGAAAGAAGTATGAAGGCAGAATTAAGAGATACTTGTCATCCCGTGGAAAGTGTGACCAGGTGATACAGTGATGAGCTGTACTTCCCACGCTTTTTATCCTGCTCAGTAAATCGGACAGGACAATGGATGCACGTGGAAGTTCAGCACTTATCTTTGGGTAAAAAGAAACACAAAAGGGGGTTTTCTGAAGGCAAGAGAAGGTACATCCTGCACGCAGGAAAGGCCCTGTGGGGAGAGACGGCAGTGGCATAGAAGTCGATGGCTGTCACCTGTTCCGAGTTCTTTCTGATGTCAGAGCCAGACGGCTCATCAAAGCCCCGCTTGACCTCGTGCGAGAAGATCGGCCTCAGGGGCGGGGCTGGGCTCGCACGCGGGTCAGGGTCCGAAGATTGGTCTCAGGTGTTGGGCTCCCAAAGGAGCAGGTGCTCCGCGCGCCCGTTAGCACGCCTCCGCAGCGGGCAGGTCAGGCCCAGCTGCCCGGACGGCTTTGCTGCACCCTAATCTCCCACCTCAGAGAAGGTCTATGAAACTGGAAACGGCTGAGGTTTTCCCTGTCTTCTTCCACTATCATCCCGGCGCCCCTTCTTTTGAGAGTTTCTCTCCGCAGCGAGTTTTTTACAGGCGGACAGAAGAGGGCACCCTGCACCCTTAGCCTCACAAGGACCACAGCTGACAGTCCCCAAGCCCTCCAGATGCCTCATCCCGGGAGGGGCGCGGAGAGGTGAGCTGCCCTTGCTTCCTGGGCCCGCGGGCGGGCACGCTGCACGGCAGAGTAAGGCTGAAGGTGGGCAGAGAAGGAAGGGGAGCCCCCGGAAGCTCCTGGGCACAGAGCGCCAGCCTGTACGGGGCCAGCTGCAGTGTACCCGTGGGATTTTTTTTGAAGGTAGACAAAGGTTCCTGTCAAAGTGCAGAGAGGGCCATATAGGGAGTTAAAAACTTGCTATGAATTAACAGCCGTCCTCATGGCGCAGCTTCCGTCCTTGCTACCGTGAAAAGCCGGTGTGGCCCTAGCTCCCCTTTCCGTGCCCGGGGATCTGAGCAGGTATCCGAGTCTTAATCGCAAACAAATCTCTCACATTCACACGCGCGCGCGCAAAGTGGGCGAAACGAGGGTCGGTGCCGGTCTGGGCGCGTAAGAAATAAGCCCCGGCCTTTGTTTCCTATCTGAACAGCGCAGGGGACAATAGGGGACATCCTCCCGTCGCCGCAGGGCGCGCGCCTCGCGGGCTGCGCGGTGCGGTGCGAGCGGAGCGGGGACGCCCCACGGCGCCCGCCGGGCGCTGCGCCCTCGCGGAGTCGGCGGCGGCCGCGCAGCCGGCCGGGCGCGAGGTGAGAAGGTGGGCGGGCTGCGGCCGCGCGGCGCTCTGCAGTGCAGTGGGGTGTTAGCCCAGCGCCCTATAAGGCTGGGACTCGCGCGGCGCTCCTGAGGCTGAGCCAGGAGCCTCCGAGGAGGCGGAGGCGGCGGAGGCGGCGGACAAAGGCGCAGCAGCAGGCAGCGCACGGCGCGCGGCTGCCGGGGAAGCAGAGGCGCCGGAGGCCGGGACACGCCGACGCCTGGGAGCCATGGCCGAAGCGGGAGAAGGCGAGGACGAGATCCAGTTCCTGCGGACTGTGAGTCCGGCGGCGGGCGGCGGGCGGAGGGGCTGCCGCGGCGCGGGTCCTGCGCGGTGCCCGCACCCGCGGTGCAGAGGCCGACGGCGCCGACCCGCCGAGCTCGCGGGCTGCCTGGAAGGGGCACTCTCCCCGCCGTAGCCGTCTTTGTCCTCCTCAGCCCTGTCTTGGGCCCCCCAGCCCGGACCGCTCGCTTTCCGGCCAACTTGCTACTTGGGCTGAAACCTTTGATGCCCAAACTTCAGGCTGGGTTGGCTTGCGGGCGCCGTGCCCGGGATCCCAGAGGCGGCTCCCCGCCGGCCCTCTGGCACCTCTGCACTTGCTCCCAGTTCCCCGGCCCCTCGGAGGCGCCCCCAGCCCCGGGGAGCCGCAGGGAAGCGCTGGCGGGGCAGGGACCACAGTGGGAGGTGCGGTCCGGAGCGGCGGCGCGGGTCCGGGGCCTCTCGGGAGGGAATTCGCCCCGCGCTGCCCTCTCCTTACGCCGCCGGCGGTGCGCGCTGACTGCCCGGCGTGCGGAAGCCGCGGGCTCTGCCCCCGCTCCGCGTCCCGCAGGACGGGGAACCCCGTCTGTGGCTGTGCGTCACTCAGGTCCCCTCCTTGGCATCGAGGGTGATGCTCCGCCCAAGATTTTTTTTCCGGTGTGTGTGTGTGTGTGGGGGGGGGGTGACAGCTCTGTCTGGCTTATCCCTTAGGAACTGACGTAAAGCCTTTTAAGGTGCGCCGCCGGGAGGGTTGGGGGCCTTGTGCTGTGTCCTGTCTGGAGCAGGTTTTAGCCGCGTGACCTTGAGCTAGTCACATAATCTTCCCTGCCTGGCCTCGGGCCTCAGTTTCCTGCTGTGTAAAATGGAAAAAACATCACCGTCGTTTTGGGTGGTGATGAGAATTGAGTGAAATAGTGACTGTCAGAATGTTTCGCCAACTGCAAATTGCTCTCTCCTCGAGAGGGAGTGTTGTGGGAGCTGTCTAGCTCTCAGGAATTTGGGTTTTTCTGGTTCTCTCCATTGTGTCCTCCTACCCTTTTGATCTGGTAATGAGAGATCCCCGAGAGAGAAACAGTTGAAGTGTTTCTTTCCAATACCCTTCCGTTTTTCCAGTTTTTCTTCCAAATGGGCTCCTTTATAAGTCAGGGATGTGGGACTTACTGGTGGGTTTGGAAGGACAGCCATCCTCTGGCTGCTGAGGAGCTGAGGGTTCCTCTCTTCCTGCTAGGTCTGATCTTGTCCCATGCGCATCTCCTACGCTGCACACAAGATGGCCCCGCGCTTGCAGCTCATTATAACCTTCTTGTTGTAAAGCTGCCCTTTCTCCCAAAGGCCAACTTTCCTCTGACGAGGGTCTCCAGGATTAGAGGGGTGCCAGCTCGGGTGTTCCCTGCTGGGTTCTCCTCCATCAGCGATTTGTTCTGCCTGTGCTAAGCACTGAAGAAAGTCCCGACCGACCGATACACAGGATCATGTTGGCGTGAATGGCCTAGGAACCCGGTGGTTTGCTTGAGCTTTTCATCTCATGTTTCTCTTGGCTTCTGTGACCATCTTCCCTGACTTACCCTCTCCATATGGCAGTGGAACTTTTACATTCACCTGTAGCCAAGGTGTGTTGCAGAAGCAGGTGGCTTACTGCTCCAGGGATTAGGGCAGGTGAACCTTTTTGAAAGCCTCCTGGGGGCTCCAAGACCAGGTGAGGAGCCTGGATGCTCGGCGCTGTAGATCAGCATGGCTCACGGGGAGCTAAAGTGGCCCCGGGGGTTAGAACCAACTGTGTCATTACTGATCTTTTGCCTTCTTGTTATCACCCAGAGTGGTGGTGGTGGTGGTGGTTTTAAACTGCCTTCGAGGCAAGTTAACTTCTTCATGTTTTGCTCACTGGGCAGAAAGTGGGGGAAGAAACAAAAGCACAGGAAAGCAAATATCTTAGCCACTGTTGCCCAGCAGGGTACTGGTAATTGTTATTCCAGAATGTTAAACTCCCACTGGAGCCAGCCAGGGAGCATTACTCCAGAGGACAGATGTGGAAGAAAGCACGGAGACCAGAGCGAGGTTTTCTAAACTTGACACGCCCCTTCTTCAGCGAGGAATCAGACAACTCGGCTACCACCTGCTTTTTCTCTTCTCACAAAAGTTTGAGATGACAACATACATCCTGCGGCTTTCAGGGGAGTCAGGAGCCAGAGCTGTCCCAGCGGTGCATCTCTAGCCTGCCACTGCCTGGGTGGGAGCAGGCGGCTCACATCAAACTCACCTTCGCTGTGAGATGTTTTTCTTTTCCATAAATAGCTTTTTCTAAAGTGCGTTCGCTGTGTGTTGGTGATGTAGCATCTTAACATTCTCCTCTACCAGAGGTGGCCATTTGACACTGGAGTGGGATTATATGTTCACAGCTATGAAATTTAGAGAACTGCTATCTCAGGGGGCAGAGGCTTTTGAACCTATTTTTTTTTTTTAAAGACAGACCACAACGCAGCAGTATGTCACGGGTCCTAATCAAATTTTTGGTGATTATGTTGTCATTGTGTATTATAAGTGTCCAAAAACAATTAGAATTATCCAGGGCATGAACGGGGCCAGGAGTACCGCAGCAAAAAAGTGTGTGCTGACGCTTTAGACACTTGAGAGGTGTTGGTGTTGATATAAAAAGTGGTGTAAAAGTCCAATCCCCTTCTGGCTTTCTGAAAGGCGTGGATGCCCATCGGAAAGTCACACCAACTGGCAGCAGTAATAATTGTTCCTGAGACAGGAATACTCCCACCCCTGCTACTGGCAGTGGCAACCTCCTTCCAGCTGCTCTTGCTGACGTACTCAATGGCCCTGACATGGTTCCTGAGCTGCTCTGAAGCAGATAAACCTGCCAACCACCGATCCGAAAGCAAGAAGTTATGGTGTGAAGATGACAGTTATCCTGTCCTCAGACAGGAGGTGTGGTGGCTGGCACCACACCATGCTTTGGGAGTGCCAACAAGATGTTTTCTCGCCCACTTTCTCCCTGGGATCCATTAAAAACAAAGCACAGCCCCAAGCCTTTGCTGATTGGTAACATCTCACAGTCCTCTTTCCAGTCCTCTCCACCATAAAGGAAATGAAAAGCACGAGAGTAAGATGGACGTTTGTCTCCCTTCATTTCAGTGAAAGGCAGGTCACAGAAGGTCTAATTTACCCTGCCCTGAGGAAAAGTGCGGTATTTACTTAGCTTTGCAGCTGTTCAGGAACAAGAAAGCTTCCTTGGTTGGAAAGAAAACCAAGGACTGCTCTCGCCATCTGGAATCCTTCCCTGTGAGGGATGTCCGACAGCTCTCTCCACTTGAGCTGTGGCTCAGGGTGACAGTGAACATTTTCCTGGTGGTTTATAGATGGCCGCCGTTCTCCTCAGCAGGCTCCATTTCCCTAACAGCTCCACGAGAAGCTCGGGGGAAGGAGGTGGACAAGAGTGGCATGTCGCAGGCTCAGTGGACCTGGCAGCCGGGAGTAGGGATGCAGCTCCCCTGAGGCGCCCAGCGCTGCCCCGCTGAACTCTTTGATCGATCAGATGATGAGTCTGGAATGTTCCACACTCTGGGCCTCCCAGGGTCACTTCAGGGTCTGCCCCCTTTTCCTTCTCTTCCTCCTTGGCTTCTCAGAGTCTGATTCTAGACCAGCGTCCATGGAGCTGGACACTCAACTGTCCTCTCTTGCAGGGAGAGGCCCCCAGTGGATGTGCAGAGGAAACTGGGTGATTTTCCAAAAGAATGAACTAGAATCAGAAAGGATGCATCAGCACCTCAGGTTGGTGGCTCTGGCCGCTGCCAAAGACTCCAGTGCCCCTGGCCAGGTTTCCTGAAGGGCTTTTAGTTGCTGAGAAACCAGGATGACAGCTCTAAGCCTACAAATATTTGGGATGTGATACCGCACTGTCAAATAGGTGAGATCCCAGCATAAGTCAGTGGTTAAAGGATATGTGCCTGATGGATGTCCATGTTCATATGATTGAGCAAGGACAGAGATACTTACGTGAAATGTGTTTTTAAACAAATTTTTATTTCTCCTGTAATACTGGTTTGGAGTAAAAACAAGTACATATCTCTCCAACTCTTTAGGGCTGATCTGAGGAGGGAAATGATGAAAAAGAAAAGAGTGGGAGGAGTTTACCTGTAGAATAAAGTACTCTGGTGATTATTTTTGAAGGATTTGTATTTAAATAGGTTTTATATCTAGCTACACTTGCCTCTTGGCTTGCTTTGTGATAACTTATTTTTGCTTGTTCAAAAAGACATTTCATACTTTTATTTTTCCTTTTAATTACTAGTGAGAGTTTTTAATTTAGAAGTTACTAACTCTATTGTTTTCTAATTGACTTGGCATCCTTCTGATTGATTGCTTCCAGTTTCTCCTGTAAGACCAAGTGGTCCTGTGTCTTAGGAATGCAATATTATAGCTCATTTCCCTCAATTCCACATCAGTATAAACCTTTCTATATTAGCTTTGTCCTTAAAGCTACTCTTAATGCAAGATTTATCCAGTAAGAGTGAAATGCTGTAATAAAGAAATTGAACTTAGAGGAATTCTTATTTGTAGCAGTAGCTCACTGTGACCTTCAATGAATCACTTAAGAAAATTGAGGCTTTTGTTTCCCCCTTTCTTCAGAGCACTTGCTTTAACAGAAGTGCCACTAAGGCAACCGTATTCCAAAAATACCCGAAATGAGAGATGTGTTTCACAGAGTATTGTCATCATGTCTGTCCTGTGCTACGAAACTGACCCTGCTTGAGAAACGGCTCTTGTTGAAAAAACACCACCATGGCCCCTTTGTCCTAACATCCCCTCTGCCTCCATCCCAGAGATGTTGGACCATCTTCAGCACAGATTTAACCCTGGTGTGTTGGGACAGTCAAGTGATTGAAGACAACTACGGTTTTCTCAGTGTCTTTGATTAGAAGCTGTAAGAGAGCAAGTCAGCTGGTGCGAGACCTTCTGTGAGCCAGGTGCCTCCCAGGATTCCAACCATCACGCAACACTCAAGAGTTACTTTTTTCTTCTTCTTCCTCTTTAGAAAATACCAAAGCTTCCGTCTCCCAGTGGACTGACTCTTATTGAATCCCGTAACTCTTCCTTTTGAAGCTACCCCTCCCGTCCTCCCTACTGTTTTATGAGCCTCTTCTTTTCCCTCAGATCACCAGGGACCAGCTTTTCCATGAAGCCAGTGTGGCTCTTCCTCCCAGGGACTCCGCTGCAGTGTGGCATCTGCTTGTGGAGCAGGGGCCCTCAGCACACTCCCCGTGGCTGCACCAGCGCGAAGCTGATACTGCTGTGGAGGGGGCCAGGCCAGTGCAGAGGTCACAGGGCACTGGCTGTCCTTTCAGGTCAGGTCTTCCAGGCTCAGGCCAGTGTCCTCTTGGCCATTCTCTGGTTTGGGGTATTTTAGGGACAAATAAATTTCTAAGCCACTGCAGTTTGCTGTGGTTCAGTGAGTTTTGCCATCAGTGCACCTCTTTAGCTCTGAGAGAAGGAAGAAAAAGTGTTGGCATCTCCGGCCTGATCCTGCTACAGGGATAAGCCAACCTGAGGTGCCAAGAGTTTTTTCCCTTCTGATACCATTCCTCACTCCCGGTTGCTGGAAAACAGAGTTCAGATCTGCTCTCAGAGTAATGATGCAGTATTCCCAAACAAAGGGACTCCGTCGCCTCTCCTCACACGCACTTCTCTTCCCCACCCCACAGCGCACTGGCTGCTGACACCATCGTCCTATGCTGGGAATTTGTCCTTTGAGAGGGGAGGTCATCCTTGCGGAGGCACCGGTGCCAGCCCTTAGCACTTCCCAGCTCCCTAGACAGCGAACTCTTCGTTGATTTCAGATCTTCCAGCCCCTGTACAGACCAGTCTGCTTGAGGTGATCATCTCATTGCCCAAAGAGAGGAAGAGCAGGCGTCCTCTCCTCCAATCAGATGACAGTGAGACTTAGATACAGGGCTCACTAGAGCCCTTCCCTGTGGGGTGACAGCTGCTTGCTGCAGGAGAGAGCTCTTGAGACAGAGCTGCTGCTGCCTGTGCGGAATGCGACCAGGCATCAACAGTTTTTCTACTGAGATCAGTTTATAGGCAGTTTGCTGCTGTAGGAACCAGCCAGCGTGGTAAGCCAGGTACCTGAGCTGTAAGGAAAATGTAGGAATGAGAGTCTGGGCTGTTGTCAGTGTCCACATGACCCATGTATGTAAGGATACTTTTCTCCTTGGTCTGCCTTTAGGGTAGGGTAATGCCTGAAGAAATTCTGTCAAAATTTAACTGCAAAACTGTTAGTTCACCAGGCACCATTAATGATTAGCATCAACAACTGAGTGTAGCCAGTTCACATAGGAAGTGGAATGCAGAAAGGCAAGAGTGGTGGAGGCCATCCCTGAGAAGAGACAGGGGTAGCACTGAATTGGTTCTGGAAAAGCCTGAGTAGGATCAGAAGCATCAAGGACCAGCGATCTTGGCAGTGGGGTAGGGGAGGACAGGGACTTCGTTTTCATTTCTACCATATGGCAAGGAGAAAAGCCCTTGAACTAACTAAAATAGTGATGGCAAACCTTTTTGAGACAAGTGTCCAAACTACAAGCCCAAACCAACTTAAGTTTTTGCAACGTGCCGATACTGCAATTCAACCTGGCTACTGAGGTTTTGTTTTAGAAAAAAACAAGTCGCATTATTAACATCCTTTATTGTAAAAGAAAGCTAACACATGTGTCATAAGTTCACCGCCACTCCCCTAGGAGGAAGGGACAGCCCCTCCCCCAAGCATTAGGAAGACCATGCATTGCATGTGGACTGGTGCTTAAAAACTTCATTTTGGCCGGGCGTGGTGGCTCACGCCTGTAATCCCAGCACTTGGGAGGCAGAGACAGGAGGATTGCTGAGTTCGAGGCTTGCCTGGGCTACATGGTGAGCTCAGAGCCAGCCTGAACTACAAAGCGAGACACTGTCTCAGAAAAAAAAAAAAAAAAAAAAAAAAAACAACTTCCTTTTGGGTCGTTCAAAATCAGAGACAAGACCAAGATAGAGGAAATCTCCACCTACAGGGCGGCGGGGGCTCCACGTGAGGTAGAAACTAAGGGTTCCCTTGCTTGAAGTAGAAGTGTTCAAATGACAGAACCCTGTTCCCAGATTCTGTAACTGTTGCTGTGTCACTCCAGGCTCCGGAGTCCTGAAACCAGTTCTGAACAGTTCCTGTGAAAATCCAAGAAGAATGTGGTGAAGAGCTGGTTATTCTCCCACAGAGCAACAGGAAGGGCTCTGCGGAGGGTGCTGGCAACGTACCTCACCAGTGACATTACGTTCTGACAATTTCACAGTCGAGTTCTCTAATGGCCCTGAGCAGAGAGTCCGTCAGTGGGACTGTAGGGAGAAATGGAAAAATTTTCTATCAGTGGCACATAAATGTCCACAGTGTAAGAAGTATTGATTGGAACTGCTGTGCAGTGTGCCATGGACTAGATCCAGGATGTAAATACCAGGACTGTAGGAGGGATCCAGCTGGCAGCAATACCACATTGATCCAGAAGAGGAATCTGAGGTCAGGCTGAGATGGAATAGCTGGTTGCGAGAGGTGTGAGCCCCTTGTCAGCCCTCACCTCCGTTACCCAGGACGCATGGCTGCGGGGCTGAGCTCTGCCAGCGGTTTCCCTGAAGGCCATCCCAGTCTGTGCAGGCTGACCAGAAAGAAGTCCAAGAACACACTGTAGTGAGGCCTTGAACAAATCCCATTCCTCTCTGAGAGGCATTTTAGGATGAAAATATGGTAGTGAATATGCCATTCAGTTGGATAAAGCGTTTGCCGTACTATTCTGTAGCATTTCTGTTGCCTAGATGCCTACAGATAGTCCCTGGGTTTGGTTTATCCTTTATAAATTATGGCGTGGTAAAGATGATTCTATCTGAGGGATGCCTGGAAGGGACAGAGTCCCCTCCAGGATAATTAGATATGCATATGGATAATTTGATATGCAGGATAATTAGATATGTATATGGTAATTTGATATGCAGGATAATTAGATATGAATATGTGGAAGGAATAACTGGAAATTACAGTTGCTAGATTCCTGTCAGCTTAAAGCACAAGCCATACATTTGGTTTATTGCAAATCCATACACACCTGTAGATTGGAGAAATTATTAAACACTGTGGGATAAAGTAGGTGGCTACTATGTGGTTCAAGGTTTGTTTGCTGAGAAGAGTAGACCTGATTTTTGTGCTCAAAAAAATTATTACTTTTTCTTTATTGGTACATTGTATATACATACCATGATCACACTGAGTATTACAGGTTTCCATAGCGTAGTGGTTATCACGTTTGCCTCACTCAGTATTGGGGGACAGAAAAAAATAAAAGGAAAACAGCTTATGTACATAGAGGGCAGGGGGTTGTAGAGTGGGTAGAGGATTGGAAAAAATGAGAAATTGTGTCATATACTGGTACAAATTCTCAATATTGTGTGTGATCATGTTGTGTATATATAATGCACCAATAAAGTTTGAAATTAAAAAAATCTTCACAGTACCAGTCAGGCGAAACTAACTCATCTGCTGCAAGATTCGGAGCTGCCTGCCACTTTCAGCTGCAGCTGAAGCGCAATTCTCATAATCCATTTGAAGGAATGGAATGCACTCCCTAGAATGCATGAGGGTTTTTTTTTTTAGTAGGATCAGGCTCGTGATGCATATCAAGGTCCTTAGATGAGAATGCCACCATGAAAGACAATCTATCATTTATTGTAGTGTGTAAGAGATTGACAGGCCAGTGGATTAATGGGCTTAATAAAAGGCATTATCAAAATGAATTCAGAGTTTTCTAGCCTTTAAACACCTTTAAAATTGCCATATAGCTATAGACATTGTAAAGCTTTAAGTGGGGTATCCGTTCAACCTTTATGGACCAACTGTTACTCTGTCTAGCCCTAAGTATCTTCTTGGACTCATGCAGGTGAACAAGATGACTGAATGTTGGATGGTTCCTTTGGCTCAAAGTAAAGAAAAGTCTGTATTCTTCTAAATTAGCAAGGATATCAGTCACTTCAGAAAAATCAATAACATTAAACTTTTTTGGGCTTTTATGGCTAAAAAATTTTTTTCTTGTTAAAATGTATGACCTTGGGGAAGTATACTCCCTACCTGTTCTCTCATGTGTTAAATGAGGGAAGTAACAGTGCCTTTCTCAAAGGAATATTGCAAGGATTAAAAGAGTTAATCCATATAAGGTACTTAGAAGAATGCCTAGCAGGTAGTAAGTCATCAATAAACATTAGCTATTAATATTGCCTCAGAAAACACTATAAACAGTGACACTAGTCACACTAGCTATTCCAGATGTCATTGCAAATACATTTTATACTTAGGAAGTACAAAGAGCCAGTCCTCTGTGGTTATCATATAGTCTGGCTTCCTGACATTCCGTTTAACTATAAACAGGAACAGCTTTATGAATGGAAATGAGCCTGCAGTGGACAGGCCTCAGGAGTATAGGTTGGCAGGTTATTCTCGGAGGGTCTACTTTGCAAAGTGTCTTGATGCAAAAGCTAGATAACCTCTTCCAGCACTCTCTAATTAACAGTGCCAAAGGATGAGCAGCAGTTTTTTGGAGAGATGTCTGCCACAGAAACTTCACTGTTTTGTTAGTGATTTTATTTTCCTAACCTGTGTTTTAAATGTAGTGATTTCTCTGGAAATACATTGTATTTTCAACAACACAAGGTCATCCCATTATAAATTTCTATCTCTTCGCCTTCTCTGAATTTTTTTCTGGTCTAACAGGAAAAAGAATTAAAAGCTAGTTCCGCTTGATTCTCGCTACCTACTCTGCTCCCTCCCACCTCACACCCAGGGACCCTGTGGGGACAGTGGCCCAAACCTCTGATTCATCCTCCCTCCTTCCCATCAAACTTCTTCCAATCTCCTCCCCCACGCCACTTTCTGTGGAACCAAACTGGATGATGTTATTTAATCAACCCCATTCATTCCTGAGGACAGAATTTACCTGTTAGAATACTCCTGATGAGTGGCAGGTATACAGAAAGTCTAGGGATGTAGCAGGTTGATAGTTACCTTGTTTTTGATTAGGTTGTATAACCCTAATTAACCCTTCACTTATTCCATTCACAAAGCTAAATGCTTCATTAGGGTAAGTAGATGGGAAATTAAGAAATTAAAGCAAGGTTTCTCCACATAATGGAGCATGTGCAGGCTTTTATTTCCTTAATGAATGTAGATTTGTTCTGATGTTGAATCTGAGTGTTTCACTAATTATCAATCACTTTTACTCTTGGAATTGTAAATAGAAAAGTAAATTATATGGAAGAGCTATTTTATCTATTCTAGCCTCAGTTTTCTAGTCTCTAGAATGATAAAAGTCCTAATTCACAGGGAGGGGCCAGAATGAAATGGACAGATCTCAAGATTCTGCACACCAAGGTGCTATTTTAGTTTGATGTCATTTGCCTCCTAATGTCTGATGAAGTCTAGAATTGCAGCGTATTTTCCAAAAGATGTTTTAAATGTGCTCTAATGACGTCACACACCACTGCTATGGCTTCAAACATTCACGTGTCTTCCAAAGGCTTGTGTGTTGGAAGCTTCATTCCTAAATCTACGTGTTGATGGCATTTGGAGACATTTGTGTTTGGTGATGTCATGCCGGCCGGATAAGTGGCTTGAGAAGAGCAGGAAGAGCCCCGAGCTTTTGCGCTCCTGCCTCTCGTGGTTCATTTGCCTCTCTACCGTGCTGTGCTGCAGCATGAAGCCCCTCCCTAGAGCCCCACACTGTGTTCCTGGACTTTCAGGATCCAGAAATGGGTGTCAAACAAATATCTGTTGCTTATAACTGACACCATACATAGAATATGATTAAAGAAGTGGAAAACAAGCTGAGACATGCACATTAGAACTTGGGTGGAAGTGTTTCTGGCTCCATATGTATGGAGCTTAGTATTCGAATTAAATTTTACAAAAAAGTTGCTTTGATATTTTATTTAGAAATATTGTACCAGCTTGTAATTAAGCATGATTGCACACAATTCACATGAATGATTAAAATTGGTGCGGTTTTGCTTAACTAGAACATTAATTTTTTCAGTGGATGTCCCTGTTCTCTCCTCTTCCCAACCTCAAATTTAATGGTTTCTCTGGTGCCACGTCCCATTCTGACACCATTTCCACCACTGTCACCAGTATCAATACCCCTCCCATGCAGTGTCTGATAAGAGAGGTTCAGAATTGAAAGATGGGCCAAAGTGTGAATTCTAGGTTTGTTTGCTTTACTCTGAGACCTTCTCTGACCGCTTCCACCATCCATAAAGCGAGGATATCAAGAACTTTTTATGCTTACAAAGCCATAATGAGCACAGCATCTCATTCTTCTGAGCATGTCTTATTTTCTGTGCTGTTGTGTCTGTTGTGATGTGTGCATATTTTAGTGGTACATCCTCCTTTCCATTAACCGGAGAACCCCTCATCAGGGCTGTTCTGTAAGCCACCACTTCTCTTCAGGTACATGGGAACTTTTGGGGCAGGGATGGTGGTAAAAGAGGTACATAAATTGTTTATTTACTATGCTTTCTAACTCAATTAGTTGAGAACAAAATCCAAATAGCCCTTGCACCTGCACCCAGGAAGCCATAGGCAAATAAAAATCTGTGGATGAGCCTCTGTTTGATTTTTTTGTTTGTTTGTTGTTTGTTTGTTTTTTGAGACAGGGTCTCGCTTTGCATTTCAGGCTGGCCCTGAGCTCACTATATAGCCCAGGCAATATAGTGGAACCCAGCAATCCTCCTGCCTCTGCCTCCCAAGTGCTGGGATTACAGGTGTGAGCCACCATGCCCGGCACTGATTTTTTTTTTTTTTTAACACATGAAGGTCATGGTTCCAGTCATGCTTTTAATGAACCACAGAACCTGTGCCTAACTCCCAGCTGCCTTGGAGGTGATGACAAATACTTGGACTGATCCCTGGGCCTCGCTCTGGTCTCTGGCTGAGCTAAGAGCATGCCACTTGTGTTCACCTCTTGGTGCAGCCCCCAGGACACACATATGAGGGTAAATAAATCACAGACCTAAAGAGGCTTTTGATTGAGACTTAACTGTACAAACTAAAATTTGATG
>PVIC010033833.1:0-19938 GCA_004025085.1 Thryonomys swinderianus | reverse complement strand
GACAATTTCCGGATCTTCTCTTTGGCATGAACACCTGTAGATGCAAATGAGTTCTAGAAAGTAGGACAGCTTTTATAGAATGGAATATTTCTATAGGAAACTTGGTGTGGGAATGTGATGAGGGGAAGGAATAAATATGATACAGAAAGAAAATAAAAGAGCATGTATAAAGGGGGGAGGAGGGGGGAGAGGGTAGGGACATGGGTAAAAATGAGAATTAACTTGTGGCATATAATGGTACAAATTTCCCAATGTTATATGTGATTTTGAGATGTATATAAATTGTACCAATAAAGAATTCAATTAAAAAAAAGAATTAAAACATATTATGTGCATGTACTAGTTCCCCCACAATGAATGTGATTAAGCATTGTATACTACAAACATGTGCTAATTAAAATTAAAAGAGCAAAGTTTTGAGTTCAATTCCCAGGACTGCAAAAAAAAAATAATTAAAATATTTAACTACAGGGCCGGAGATTAGCTCAGTGGATCTAGCGCCTGCCTTGCAAGCGCAAATTCAATCCTGATAACCACATAGAATGCTGGGCGTGGTGACTCACGCCCACCAGCAATCAATACCACATACCACAGAGCTGGGCATGGTGGCTCATGCCTATAATTCCAGCACTCGGGAGGCAGGGACAGGAGGATTGCTGAGTTTGCGGCGGCTTGCCTGGGCTACATAGTGAGCTTAGGGCCAGCCTGAACTACAAAGTGAGACCCTGTCTCAAAAAAAAAAAAAAAAAAAAAAAAAAACAACTATTTAACTACATGTTAATTATACCTCATTTTTAGAGGTAGGCACTGAAACCACTGAGCAAAATTCTTGGCCCCTACACCTCATTTTTAAAAAGTCGAGCAATAAAATGTTCCAAAATGGAATTTTAGTTTTCTTAAACTTGAAGATAATTGACTTCCCTTTCATCCATATTCCAGTAATCTCTCATTAATATTTTCAGGGTCTATAAATTCAGTAAATTTGCAAGCACAATTTGATTCCAGGTTAGTATACCTGTTTTTATAACAAACATAAAGCATACCATTTTAAATAGTGATTAAAAACTACCCACCTGTGTTGTTCTGGGAGTTGATAAATTGTCTTCACACCATTCATAGTCTATTAATCCAGCCACATAATTTTCACCACCTGTGGTCATATCTTCCAAACTCAGATTCTTTGACTATTCAAATAAAACACAAAAGAAGTTAGAAATAATAGTACTGTAACTCAAGAAGCAGAAATTAACCAGAGACAGGATACTGAATGAGTTCACCCTTTAGTACAGTACATTAGAAGTCAAAAATTTTTGGTTAACATTAGAAGATTCTTGAGTTACAATGGGACTGACACATGGACAACTTGTGTTACAACCAGAGTTTTAGTTTTAACTTACAAAGTCTTGAGTTACAACCTGAATCCTGGCCACTTACGCTTCCAAATGATTTTAGATGACAGATTTAATCTGAAAGAGTTCTACAGGGGGCCACAGATTTACCTCAAAGGTTCCGGCCCCTGCCTGGCAAGCACAAGGTCCCTGGTTCAATCCCTGGTAACCACATGCAACAATACTGGGCGTGGTGACTCACACTCATCAGCAATCAGTACCAGATACCACAATGCCAGGTGTGGTGGCTCATGCCTGTAATCCCCACATCGGGAGGCAGAGGCAGGAGGATTGCTTTGAGTTTGAGGCTTGCCTGTGCTACATAGTGAGCTCAGGACCAGCCTGAACTACAAAGCGAGACACTGTCTCCAAAAAATAAATAAATAGATAAATAAAGTTCTAGAAGGAACATTATGATATCTTTATTTTGGTACCAGGAATTGAACTCAGGGCCTCATAATTACCAGGCAGGTGCTACCACTGAGCTATACCCCCACCCCATGACATCCTTTCTTGAAAGGGTTAACTGCAAAAGCCTGGGCCCATGTCTCTCTGAGGACACTGAGATCTGCCTGTGTACAGGAGACAGATTTTGAAAGCTGTGTAGAGGAGCTGAGCCTTCAGTTGACCAACCTGAGTTATAACCAGCACTCGGGAACAAACTCAGTTTGTAAATTAAGGGTTCACTATAACAAAAAGAAGATTCTCTGATTCTTAAATGTGTGTTTTAGGAAACCCTTATGTTATATGGCATACTACTTACCTAGCTAATCATTATCACATGATCACTAGATAATAGACCTTTTTTTTTTTTTTTTGAGACAGGGTCTTGCTTTGTAGTTCAGGCTGGCCCTGATCTCACTGCATACCTGGAACTCCTGAGTGCTGGGATTACAGGTGTGAGCCACCACGCTCAGCACTGTGGTATGTGGTATTGATTGCTGGTGGGTGTGAGCCACCACGCCCAGCCACCTGTGGTATGTGGTTACAGGATCAAACTCAGGACCTTGTGTTTGAGAGGCAGGCACCACACCAGAACCACTGAGCTAAATCTCTGG
This sequence comes from Thryonomys swinderianus, assembly GCA_004025085.1. Taxonomy (NCBI): domain Eukaryota; kingdom Metazoa; phylum Chordata; class Mammalia; order Rodentia; family Thryonomyidae; genus Thryonomys; species Thryonomys swinderianus. The sequence continues at coordinate 17,492 of PVIC010033833.1, read as the reverse complement.
CCCAAAAGATTATTCTTATTAACTCAGCCGGCAAGGTTGCTGTTACTTAACAACCTTGTTAACTTGCTATGCTTGCAACCATTCTAAGTACTTTACACAAATGCACCAGTTGTTTTTACAGATTACATATTACAATGTTACAGGATGTTCTTTTTAAAATACAGACTTTGTCAACAGCTTTTAACCTCAGATGGTGTGACTCACAGAATGAAGATTTTTTTGGTCCCAACACCTCTGCCTCCCGAGTGCTGGTATTTTAGGTAGAACAGCCAGCTAGACATATGTAGGCAGACAGGTAGGGCCAGCTCTTGAAAGACTTACAAAAAGGACATCCTCAAAGGACAACACCATCAATAAGAGACTACACTTCCAGATAGCAGCGACTGGCAGACCTCATTCTCCCAGGATGAATGTCAAAATCTGGATCCAGCCCCTCCCTGGAATGCAACAATTGCAAATTCCCCAGACAGCGGGCCAGGACTTTGAACCACCTGGAGGAGTCTCCTGACAAACAAGACCCTCTAGGGCTTGATTTCTCATTGGACCCTATTCAATCAAAGTCGCTAAAGTAACTATGCTTGTCATTTACCCATTGGTTAGCCATGGTTTGCCCATTTCTTTCAAATCTTATTGGAAGCCCCTACTGTACTCATTGATCAATTGCAACCTGTCTACCTTTTTTGAATCTTATTGGTAGCCTCCTATTTCAGACCTGCCTCACCTTGTGGCTTTGCTCCATAAAAGCCCTCTAAAAAGTGAGGTAGGGGGGTTACCCACTTTCCAGTTCCCCCCTTCTGTCTCTCTTAAGGCAGAAGCTTTCTCTCTCAATAAAATTTTCCAACTCAAACCTCTGTTGTTCCTAAAATTCATTCTTCAATTTTTAGAGAACATGAACTCGCATTTCAGTTGGGGAGTTAGGCCTTAACTCTTCCGTGTCACTGGGATTACAGCGGGAGCCAGGATGCCTTGGCATTGTGGTATGTGGTACCAGCGATTGAACGCTGGACCTTTTGCTTGCCAGGCAGATGCCAGAACCACTGAGCTAAATCCCTGGCCAAATTTACCTGAATTTTTCTTTTTTTTTGTGGTACAGGAGATCAAACTCAGGCCCTTATGTGTCCAAGGTTGGCATAGTACCATGTGAGCTAAATCCCCAGCCTCCTACTTGAATTTCTCATACCTCACTTTTCCTTTACAGACCTACTGTCATTACTATTCCAAGGATAAATCTCGTATCTCAAGCAGACAATATGGACTACTTTGCTTCCAATCATTCTACCCTCTCAACCAAGGGCAGCAGAATTGCCAGTTACCATCAACTATAGCTGCCTGTAGAATGCCAGGGTGAAAAAAAAAAACCTAAATTAAACTAAAGCTAAACCTAGACTTAATGAGGAAAAAGTTGAGAGTTGTATAAAGGATGGCTAGTGTCATGGGTCTAGCAGTCAGAAGTAACATAATACCCTCCTGAATGCATAATTCTATACATCACTGGATGAATTTTTAAAAAATCATTGTCTTTCTTGGTCAAAATCCAATTCCTAATACCCATAGCACAAGGTCTGAAATTCTAACATGGCATTTCAAGGTTCTTATGACCCAACTCCTACCTGCCCTTCCAATTCACTTGTTCTCTCTCATTTTGACTTTTCTCCTATCTGAATTCTTGCTTTTACCAAAGTCTAGCAACCGTCAACAGAATACACAATGAAATGCCTGAGCCTTTGCTAATTCCATTTATCTTGCCCTGAATACTATGTTCCTTTTTCTCTGTGTTTTAAATAAATCCAACTGTTGGCCCATTTTGGGCCTCCAATGGTTATCAACTCCAATACCCTAAAGCCCCTGCAGCACACTTCTAGCCATTTAAATAGCACACTTCATCCACTATCATGTTTTTGAACTTGGAACCATATATGCATGTATGTGTGTGTGTATAACTGCTACATACATATATATACATATCTATAACTGCTATATACATATACACACACACATATATATATATATACATACACACGTATATATGTATATCTTTAGTGCCTTGACTTAGTTATTAAGAGAGCAAGCATGACACGCCAGTCTGTCTCCTGAGATCTAGTGTGAGATAAGACCTACAAGTGTTACTAATGTTGCTAACAGTGTGATCCACTGGCATTCTTGGATCAGACTATATCATCATTTCACTGAAACTGCTATATACTGATTAATAACTCAGAATTACTTGCTTTCATATAAAAAACATCCCAGGACCAGAAATTTAGTTCAGTGGTTCCAGTGCCTGCCTAGCAAGCATAAGGTCCCTGGTTTGATTCTCAGTAACTATGTACAATAGTCACCGGGTGTGGTGACTCACACCCACCAGCAATCAGTACCACATACCACAGTGTTGGGTATGGTGGCTCACACCTGTAATGCCAGCACTCAGAAGGCAGAGGCAGGAGAATTGCTGAGCTTCAGGCTTGCTTGGGCTACACAGTGAGCTCGGGGCCAGCCTGAATGACAAAGTGAGACCCTGTCTCAAAAAGAAAAAAAAAAAAAAAACCCACCCCAGAGAAAAAGGGTAATTCTATAATTTTATCTATAATTCTGTCAAGGGAGAGAAAAGTATCAAAAATCAGTATCAAGGGCCAGAGGGTTAGCTCAGTGGTTCTGGTGCCTGCCTCGCAAGCACAAGGTCCTGAGTTTGATCTCTGGTAACCACATACAATGATGGGCATGGAGACTCATGCCTACCAGCAATCAATACCACATACCACATACCACAGTGCCAGGCATGGTGGCTCACGCCTGTAATCCCAGCACTTGGGAGGCAGAGACAGGAGAATTGCTGAGTTCGAGGTTTGCCTGGACCTCATAGCGAGCCCAGAGCCAGCCCGAACTACAAAGTGAGACCCTGTCTCAAAAAAAAAAAAAAAAAAACTCTCCAAGAACAGATCAGAGCACCATCCTAGGAATAAGAATACTTCACGTCAGAGATGTCTTGACATTAACCATCACTTGCACTGATTTTTTTTGTTCTTAGTTTGGTCAAAAAGACAAACTAAGGGACTGGAGATTTAGCTCAGTGGATCCAGCATCTGCCTTACAAGCACAAGGTCCTGAGTTTGATCCCCAGTAACCACATACCACATTGCCAGGCATGGTGACTCAAGCCCACCAGCAATCAGTACCACATACCACAAATGCCAGGCCTGGTCACTTATGCCTTGTAATCCCGGCACTCAGGAGGTAGAAGCAGGAGGGTTACTGTGAGTTTGAGGCTTGCTTGGGCTACATAGTGAGCTCAGGGCCAGCCTGAACTATAAAGTGAGAACCTCTCGGAAAAAGAAAAAAAGACAAACTAGGGAGGAAAAATAGGGCAATGAGCAGATTGGGTGTGGCAGGGACACAAAAGAGCCACCATATCCATGATTAACAGGGCTAAAAAGAGAGACCTAAATGAATTGTTAAAGGAACTGGGGGAGAGAAAGAGTTTAACTAAACATGATGAAAGAAGTGGCATTTTAACAGTTTTTTGCAGTTTTGAGACCCAAAGAAAAAAAATCATCTCATCCACATCATTTAAGTTATTTTAAATTCTGTAAGGAGAACCAACTACCTCTCTCTGAGTACTACACAAAGGTAGTTTCCTAATGCTAGATATACTCATTTTGTTGCAACCTGAATTAATCCAAGAGAAGATTATACTTTAAAAGGACAGGTGAACTTTAATCTATGGGAGATACAAAGAACCATTAAAAAATTATACTAATGCACGCATTTAGAAATAACGTGTTGTCTCCAATATATAAAGCTGCTCCACTGTTGTAAATGTCCACAACAAAGGAAACTACGAGTGAAAAAACAGAATAATCTGGTTACAACCAACTGTATTCCAAAGAATCTGAGTCATATGAGATATAGCCAAAAATCTAAAACTAAACCCTTAACATAAACATCAAAATATTTATTATTTTGTTATATGAAGTATAATATATCCTGCATTCATAAACCTTATTCCCCCAAATTTTTTAAATTGTTCTCTACAATTTAACACTGTGTCCTTTTAAAGCCTTTTGTATGTACATAAATTATATTAACAAACACTCAAAAAGACTGCGAAGAGAGTAAGATATTGACTACATCATCCATCTACAGTCAATAGGCTTCTTGGCCAAATCTCTTTTTCTCTTAGCTTATCTATTTCTATAATTATGGACTGTTTTGTGAAGAAAAAGAGCTGGAGAAGGGAGGTTTTTTTTTTAAATGTCATGTTAACATTCCAACTTTCAGAGTTCAAGCTCAAAACTCTACACTTTCCTCATCAGAAATATGTAAGTCCTAAAATGTCTTGCCTCTGGCTCATTGATGCGAAAAACTTAATGTTTCCAGTGGTACATCCACTCAAGAACTGGGTGGCACATGATAAGACGGGCATATACTCACACAAAAAGTTCTAGTACTTATGAGTATGTCCTTAAGGTACGTCCATTTGAATATAAATGATTCAACCTCGTGATTTTATGGCAGAGTAATACTCCATGTTATAAAAAAAAAATCTTCTGTATCCAATTTAGAGTTAATAGGCATTTGGGTTGTTTCCAAGATTTAGCTATCACAAACTGAGCTGCTATAAACACGAGTGCGCATATGTCACTGTGATATGAATCTTATAATTCTTTCATGTATATACCCAGCAGGGAAATACAGGGTCAAATGGGACCTCTAATTCTATTTTTTAAAAAAATTTTATCTTTACTGGCACACTGTATATATACATATACACATCATATCATGATCACATTCGATATTGAGAATTTGTACCAGTATATGATACAATTTAATTCTCATTTTTCCCTACCCACCCCACAACCCCTCACCCCCAAATACATGTTTTGTTTCCCTTTTTTATTACCATTTTTTCTTCTTCTTCTTCTTCTTTTTTTTTTTTTTTGTGGTACCAGGGATTGAACTCAGGTCCTTGTGCTTCCAAGGTAGGCATGGTACCACTTGAGCTAAATCCCCAGCCCTATCACATTATTTTCTTTACCCCTCATTACTCACACCTCCACCACATTTCCCTTAGAATATTTTCTAGGATCTCCACAATGGTTGTACCAATCTACATGTGGCGGGCCGTGACAGCCACTCCCCAAAGATGGTGGCTGGCAGTAAGCCAGAGACTGCTGCTTAATACAAACAAGCTGACTGCAGGCCTTATATGGTATCACCCGTGCTCGATGGGAGGGTCCCCATGGAAAGATATATAAGTGCCTATACAGGAAGCAGAGGGGGGATAATAAAGCTCAAACTTGCATTCTGCGTGTTGTGTCTCTCTCTGTAGGATCAGCAAGGGTCGCGACAACTGGTGCCAAAACCCAGGAACCTCGCGTCGGTACCCAGGCGGGCGGAGGAGCAATGATCAAGTAAGGTCTGCGGACACGCAGCAATCAGGTAAGTCTGCGGACACGCAGCAAGAGTAGGTTTGCCCCTTGTAGGGTGGAGGTTTGCTTTCAAGCTAGCAACAAGATTTGAGGACCCATGGGTTCAGAAAATTCAAAAGCAAAATTGGAAAACGCTTTGCAAGATCTTTTACAAGCAGGTGGCACCCCATTAAAAACAAAAACAGCCCGTGCCTTCCTGTAGACCGTTGCCTCGAAGGCTCCGTGGTTTGTTGAGGAGGGTCTGCTCAACATACCGCAATGGGAACATTTGGGTGCGGAGCTTCGGGCAGCTGAGGAAAGAACACTGCTGCCCACGGGTATGCTGGCTATTTGGACTTTAGTTCGTGGTTGCTTTCACAGTGGTCAGGAGAGCCATTGGGAAACATTGCAAAAGGGAGCAAGGGTGTTAGAAGAGGGTAAGGAGGAAGCCGCCGCAGAGATACTTCTCACTCAGCTTAGTATGGCCTCCAGCTCAGAAAGCAGCTGTGACACTTCCTCCTCCCCCAGCTCTCTCTCTTCGAGTGACTCCGAGTCAGGTGATTCCGATTCTACTGAGGTTAGCACAGGAAAAAGAAAGGGAAACAGAAAGAAAAAGAAAGGATATCGCGCCAAAGCAAGCAAAGGTGTGAAGAGGGGAGGAAGAGAAAAAGAAAGGATAAAGCATAGAGCAACCAGCAGCAGCCAGGAAAAGAGGCAATGGGAGGAGACAAAGGGGGGAGGGGCGGAAGCCTCTGCTCCCCCACCACCTTACAATGACATGCCGCCTAAAGAAGAGGCAAAAGGGTGGGCTGATCTGCGTGAGGGAGGCATATTTCCTGTTTATGCTGTGGGCACGTTTCCACTATTCCTGTGATGTGACCTACCCTCACACCTGTATTACTCACGTGCATGTACAAACTTGTCTCAGGCCACTAGAGCCTTGCAACAGATCATCAATGGGCCGTGGAATCAGCAGTTCTGCAACCTCACCAAGCAGCTGCGCGACGATAGTCACACCATTGATGAGACACAGGTACCCCCAGTACCTGGGACCTCCCTTTTTGCTATTCTTGGTCAGATGTTTCAGACCTGGGCCAGGACGATCTCACTGGGCCTTCTGCTACTTTTGGGGGTCGCAGCTGCTGCACTAGCCTTGCGTTGGTATTGTCAAAACCAGCGCCGACACACCCGGCATCTCGAGGCCAGCCAGTCTCCTCAGGTATGGCTCAGCATGCTGGACCAGTAGTCAGACGGGTAATGATGTCTCTTTGGGACGACCAACATAAGACAGGTGTGGAAGCATACCTCTTCCATGGCCCATGACGGGTACTCAAGAGAGACACAACCTAAGACAGGCACGGTCCCTATGAGCCTCTTAGAAAAACAAAAAGTGGGAGATGTGGCAGGCCATGACGGCCGCTCCCCAAAGATGGTGGCTGGCAGTAAGTCAGAGACTGCTGCTTAATACAAACAAGCTGACCACAGGCCTTATATGGTATCACCCGTGCTCGATGGGAGGGCCCCCATGGAAAGATATATAAGTGCCTATACAGGAAGCAGAGGGGGGATAATAAAGCTCAAACTTGCACTCCGTGTGTTGCATCTCTCTCTGCGGGATCAGCGAAGGTGGCGACACTACATTCCCACCAACAGTGGAGAAAGATTCATTTTTCTCCTCAACCTCGCCAGCATTTGTTGCTGGCTAATTTCAAAATAGGAGCTATTCTTTGTGGAGTGAAATGATATCTCAGTGTCGTTTTCATCTGCATCTCTCGAATAACCAGTGATGCTGAGCATTGCTTCATATACTTCTTAGCTGATTTTACATCTTCTGAAAAGTGTCTGTTCATTTCAGATGCCCATTTTTGAATTGGGTCTTTAAAGTTGGGGGGACTGATTTTTTTTAAGCTCTTTATATATTCTAGATAGTAGCCCTTTGTCTGAGGAAGTGAAATAAATAGGTCACAGGTGTGTAAATATATCTTTTCTCTGGTATGAGAAACTGAAGTTGTAAATGTGTTCTAGAATGCATGATTGATATTATGAAATGGTAAATATTCAAAGGGAAATGGAGTTTAGGGGTAAGTAATGAGGGGAAAGAAAAAAACTGATGGTAAAAAAAGGAAACAAAGCTTGTGTAAATAGGGGCAGAGGATGGTAGGGTGGGTAGGGGAAAGGGAAAAATGAGAAGTCATGTCATATACTGGTACAAATTCTCAATGTTGAGTGTAATTGTGATTGTATATATAATGTACCAATAAACTAAATTTAAAAAAAAGTTCTAGTACTTACCTTTGGGGTGGTACTAGCAGGATTGCACGATAAAGAAGGAAACCGTAAACGAACTGGTTTTCCTCGAGCTTTCTTGGCTAGAAGCAGAAGATAGGTGGCTGTGAGGTGATCATATTGCCACTAGAGGAAAAGGAAATTGGGCTGTTTAGAAAATTAATGTTACTTGTTGAAATAATGTTCTATTTAACCCTTTTCTTAATAATCAGAATTTTAAGTTGATAGCTTTTCAAATATGACAAATAGTAATCCTCTGTACTACAGATCTATAATTTCTACTTGACAGAACATCTAAGCACTTTTACTAATTTTTTTGCTATTAATTCCATATATTCCTCCGTGTTTTTTCAGCTCAGATATTACCTATATATTTCCTAGTATGGAAAATGAAAAGTTAGGTCTATTTTAGCTCCCTCCATTCTCTACATATCTTCTCCTTGTCTTCTTCTACAGTATTGTAATTTTCAGTATCTACATTTTAAGGAAGTAAATAGTATTCACAGCCAAGTGGGAGTAGTATTCTAAATATTTAACTGGTATCTTGACACCAAACAGGAACAAAGGCCAAAAATTGGGTGGGGTTCCAGAAGATCTCTGTTTCAACCATTATTGATCTTTGGATTATAGGTGAAGTGATGTCAAAGTGTCTAAGAGTGGTAACAAGGCAACAGAGAAGGCACATGAAGTAATGGTTACATACTAAGCTCTGTATAAATATTCTACCAGCCATTCTGGCCATAAAGAGTATCATCAGCCCAGCAGCTCAACCACATAGGGCACTATTATTACATTTCCTTTTTTTTTTTTTTAGTAACTTCTTTTTCCTGAAGCTAAAACTTTTAAAAAATTATTACTCTTTTTACTAATTCAGCCTAACAGGCTCCAACACTCTTGACCTCTCCTCAATAGGCTCGTAGCACATGAGATATCCTGTCTCTCTCTTCTTCTAGATGTCCCACCCACGGTCTGCATTCCACACTCCGCCCTGAAATGGCTTCTTCCTCATACCACACCCCTCAGTCTAGAGTCCTTTTACTTCTGTTCCACAGTGTATCCCCAGCTTCCTAGACAGAATCTTACTTTTCCTCTTTTTTGGTGTAATTAACGCTCTTGTTTTGATGAAAGCCATTACTCAGTAACTTTCTGCAGATGCATACCTGGGAGGCAAATTTTTTGAGATTTTGCACTCCTGACAAGACAGTATTCTAAACGCAAACTTGATTTTGGCTTGGCCAACTAGAGAATTATAGGTTGTCAATAATTTTCACTGTTTTCAAGGAATTACGAACCTTTTTAATTCTCATATAACTACCACAATCTAGTCTTTCTGACTCCCAAACATTTGTGTACATCCTTTTGTTTTTGTCTCTCAACTTTTTTTATTCTTCTCTTTCTCCCCAGTTGTCAAGAGTTTCCACTAGAACAGGTGTAGACCTACTCTCATGCACTGCACCAAACCCTGGTTCATCCCAACTTCATTCTCAGAAACACATATACTCTAGCTATGGAATATTTCTTTCATGGGTCCTTTCCCTCTTTGTTTTATCTTCCTGCAGCTTTTATTATTTGTATGTTGGATCTTTCTTATCCCATCTCTATTTTCACATCTGTCTTTAGGTTCTATTTTTGACAGATTTTACATTAACTTCATTTTCAAACATTTTGGAATTTTTCATTCCTCTAGGTATTAATTAGGTTTGCATGAACTACCACTGGGAAAAGTTCCTCTTTTAGTCATCTTATTCCAGTTTCAAGAATGAAATAGCCAGGCGTGGTGACTCATGCCTGTAATCCCAGCACTCAGGAGGCAGAGACAGGAGGATTGCTGAGTTTGAGGCTTGCCTGGGCAACATAGTGTGCTCAGGGCCAGCCTGAACTATAAAGTGAGACCCTGTCTCAAAAAAAAAAAAAAAAAAGTGAAGTCATATTACACGATGATTACAATCTCAGTGAGTAAGATCACCAGGTATGGCAGCGCATACCTGTAATCCCAGAACTTGGGAGGCTGAGGCAGGTGGATTGTTGTAAATTTGAGGTCAGCCTGAGATACATAGTGAGTTCAGGACCAGCCTAGACTACACAGCAAGACCCTATCTCAAAGGGAGAAAAAAAAAAATCAAGTTACTCAGTGGGTGGGATGGGGCTGCTGCCCATCACCTTAATGGCTTTTCTCCAAGGTGAAGAGATAAGAACATGAACTCCTACCTACCAGTATAGTAGTCTTTCCTCTTTGCTGTTCCCTACAAATAAATCTTCTAATATTTTCCCCACCCTCACTGAAAACTGGACAAAGTCCAATTTCCCATACTGTCAGATTGAATAGGAAAGGGGATTAGAAGTAATGGGTCACTGTTGAATATGAGGACTCTATGTATTCATGTGTCCATTTCAAATGGTTCATCACCTCCCACCTGAGGTTCAATTGCCTGGTTCAATAAGGCCTCTTGTTAAGCGTCTCCAGTTTTCTGCAGAGGCGGGGAAGAAATCACTGCATGAGCACAAGTTACAGACAGGGAGTTGAGGGTCTCACTGTTTTTAAGACTTTCAAGCAATTCTTTCATTACTTCTTTGACATCAGGGGCTCCTGAGACTTTCAGAAGCTCTGGACAGCAATCATCTGTTTGTTGCCTTTTGCCATTACAGGCACTGAGATGTAGGCTTTCTCCAAAATACTATGTCAGGCCGGGCGTGGTGGCTCACACCTGTAATCCCAGCACTCGGGAGGCAGAGGCAGGAGGATTGCTGAGTTCGAGTCTTGCCTGGACTACATAGTGAGCTCAGAGCTAGCCTGAACTACAAAGCGAGACCCTGTCTCAAAAAAACAAAACAAAACAAAACAAAATACTATGTCGGCTATCATTAGTCTGTTTCGTAAATTCCAAAATTATACTGATATCCTTTTTTCTCTTCTATTATCTCTGTCCTTAAGAGTTTGTTTACTTTCTTTAGTCCCTTTTTATTTTTCAGTAAGTTTTTAGAAAGTGTTAGGTGAAAATATATCTATTCAACCCACTATATTTAATGTAAAGTTTCTAAATAATGTATTCAATAGTACTATGAGGCTCTGATCTACAAAAGTGATAGATTTAACACTACAGAAAATGCTAAATGCTATGGAGCTCCCTAAAGAAGTCTACTACCAAGTGTTTTTATAATAAATTTTATAATTTAGTATTTCAGATGACCTCAAGCATAATATATACTTTGAAGTTTGCCCTTATCAGTTTAGTGAGGGAGGTATAAATCACTGTGATAATTGTCACAGAATACTATCTTTAATCCATGCAGAACAAAAAGAAGGAGAAAAGAAAAAAGGGAGAGAGATGCAGAACGGAAAAAAGGAAGAGTGTGAGGAAGAAAACCTTCCTGCAGAAGTATCTGGGAGCTAGATAAAAAAGTAGTCATAATTAACTTCCCTCTTCCCAAAACTCATTAAAGATCTTCCCCATTTCCTTTTGTCTCATGTGTTTTAGCTGTCTTAAATGCTACAAACTGATAAAAGACAATGTATAAGAAACAAATTTTCACTTTCTTATTAGCATGGGCATGGAAAAACCCAGGTACTATAAACTATTCCTGGGTAGTACTAAGGGTTTTAGGAAAAAAACTTAGGAAAAAAAAAGTCTTTAAAACTTTTTTTCCAGAGCTACCGTATACTTCCCATTATGACAAAAGGGAGTTCTATGTTCAATAATAGATAAATCAACAAATTAATTATATTTTCAGGTGTAATGTCAATCCACAAGTCTAGTACAACTAATGTCTCTCTTATCTTGCAAGCAGTTCCCTCTTCTGAAAGTCACATGTTTGAAAGTGATAGGTTTGCCTATTAGGAAAAACCTTCCATTTCTAAAAAACTAAAAATAATTTTTAAATCCTAAGTTAAATGTTAAAATAGTTGATAGGCAACTGGCCTGAAGGTAGCTACAGTCACAGGGTTAGATAAATTGAGAGTGGCTCACCACTCCTCCCGTGTCCTCTTTCACCAGTCCTCAATCTTTAAACACATGGATGTTTGCATCACAGATATGGGGAGAGTTTTATCTACTCTCAGTAGGTTCTCATGTGCCCATATGACTGTCAGGGAAGTCCTCCTATCAGATGAATGGCTGTTCCTATAATCCAGAGCACAGACTGCTGGAGAGACAGGTAGAAATTAAGGAAAGCAGTAAGCTGTGAGTTCTAGCACCATCGTTAGGAATGTCAAAAGGGCTACATTAGCCCATATATACATATATATTAAATGTGATATCCAAAAATGTCTCCAGACAGTGTCAGATGTTGGGGGGAGTGGTTGCCAAAAATCATTCAATAAGAACTGACCTAGACCAAGACTTCTTAAGCTTTAGTGTACAGATGAATCACTACAGGATTTTATTAAGATGCAAATTTATAGGTCTACCATAAGGCCTGAGATCCTGCATCTCTAATCAGCATCTAAACGATATTGTTACTGCTGGCTCTAGAACGCACTTTGAATAGCAAGAAACTAGAAGATGGATTTTTGACTCCTAGAACCATACAAGGCAATCATTTGGGGTGGTTTTTTAAATTCCAGGGCTGAGCCAAGCATGGTGGCTTATGCCTGTTTGCCTGGAACTCAGACAAGCTAAGGAAGGAGGAGCATGAGTGTTATGGTTTGTGTCTACAGGTCCCCCCAAAGCCTCATTTGGGCATAGATGGGAGCACAGCAAGTGTGATCTTCATCTGTCATATGAGACTGCACCCAGAAATAGCTATGAATGCCTCTATCTCTAGAAAAAGCACAGATATAATCCAGCTATATGGTAAGCATATGAAAGACATGAAAAATCCAACATCAGAGATCCTGATAATAATTTCTGCATGTGGTCCACAGCTTGGGTGACAAGACACTATAGGATTGTTTGTAGGTAAGAAAACTTCAATGTGTTTACCTTATTTTTTTAGTAGAATTAAATTTCTATAACAGAGACCTATAAAGTACCCCAAATTAGAATTACTGATTCTCTATGGACTATATTCTGTTTATTAATTTCTTATCCACTACAAGGCTCTAATCAGTATCTTTTCCTTCCTGTTTACTTTTGGGAGACAAGTTCTTGCTAAGTCACTTAACTGCCAGGCTCAGCTTGAATTTGTGATCCTCTTGCTTCAGCCTCTCAGAGTATAATGGGATTACAGGAATGCACACTATACTCAGCTAATCAACATTTTAAATGTAAAGCGCTGGTGGGGGGATTTAGGTCAGTGGTTCTAGCACCTACCTTGCAAGTACAAGATCCAGAGTTCAAATGCCAGTATCAAGAAAAAAAAATTAAATGTAAAGTGTTCATTTTAAAGAATTGCATTGAAAATATACATAAATATAAAATCCACACAATATTTACATTCATAAAAAATTCATAGGTCTGAAACATGTTACATTATATTTACCTTTTAAAATAAAGAATAAGGGTTGGGGATTTACCTCAGTGGTTCCAGCACCTGCCCAGCAAGCGCAAGGTCCCAAATTTGATCCCCAGTACCACATACCACAGTGCTGGGCGTGATCACTCACGTCTGTAATCCTAGCACTCAGAAGGCAGAGGCAAAAGGATTGCTGTGAGTTCAAGGCTTGCCTGGGCTACATAGTGAGCTCAGGGAAAGCTTTAACTACAAAACAAGACCCTGTCTCAAATTACACAGCATAGCATAGCATAGCATAGCATAAAATAAAGAACAATAAAACAAAAGATACTCTCAAATTCATGTTGTATTTCTTACCAATGAAATTAAATCCTCCATTGTTTGTCTGCTGTTTCTATGATGTACAGAAAGTTCAGTTACACAATCATCATCAAGGTGAATAAACTACAAAAAAAGAATTTCATAAGCTTTATTAAAATTATATTGTTTTAAAACTTAAAAATCGCATAATTACTCTGTAAAATTAAACACCAATATGTAACATTAATAGGAGTTTGTCAACTTTGGGATTCATTTTCTCTCCCTCCTCTGACTCTCAGATGATCAAACACTGTACCTTACTCAGATATTTACCACTGGGCTATTCCTCCAGCCCAACATTCCTTATAGTTTTTCAAAGCATGTAAGAAAATGTCAACAACCACTTTTTTTTGTTTTGTTTTGTTTTTTGAGACAGGGTCTCGCTTTGTAGTTCAGGCTAGCCCTGAGCTTACTATGTAGCCCAGGCATGCCTTGAACTCAGCAATCCTCTTGTCTGTGCCTCCCAAGTGCTGGGATTTCAGGCGTGAGCCACCACATCCAGCACTGTGGTATGTGGTATTGATTGCTGGTAGGGATGAGTTACCACACCCAGTATTGTGGCATGTCGTTACTGGAAATCAAATTAGGGACCTTGTGCTTGGTAGGGAGGGGCCCAGAACCACTGAGCTAAATCTCCGGCCCTGACAATAACCCTTTTTAAGAAAATTAGTTCTTTTCCAGCTCTCCACACACTCTTCCTCCTCCAAATGACTATTAAAATGCCTTCATGTACCAAAGGAAAGGAACTATGCACCTCTTCTGTCCTATAAATCCTGGAAATTTTCATCAAGAAGTAGCCATCCTGGCAATATAACACAGGCGTTGTACAACATACTGATTAAAAAGTGCCTCAGTTCGAGGCTTGCCTGGGCTACATAGTAAGCTCAGAGCTAGCCTGAACTACAAAGCGAGACCCTGTCTCAAAAAAAAAAAAAAAAGAAAAAAGTGCCGGGCGTGGTGGCTCACGCCTGTAATCCCAGCACTCGGGAGGCAGAGACAGGAGGATTGTTGAGTTCGAGGCTTGCCTGGGCTACATAGTGAGCTCAGAGCTAGCCTGAACTACAAAGCGAGACCCTGTCTCAAAAATAAAAAAAAAGAAAGAAAGAAAAAAGTGCCTCAAACTTGCAGCATATTCTGCCTCAGGTTATGTTCAGGTCAGCACAATCTAAGAAGCCCTGAAGATGGTATGGTACATAGATCCTGTACAATCATCATTATGCTGAAGATACCAGCAAAATTTAACTTAAAAAAAAATGAGAATGCCACCTGCCTAGCAAGTTTAAGGTCCTGAGTTAATTCCTTGGTTTTGCAAAAAAAAAAAAAAGAATGAGAAGCTGGTCAAGGTGGTGCACTCCTGTTATCCCAACCCCCAGGAGACTGAGGCAGGAGGATCACTGTCAATTCAAGGGAACCCAAGCCGTATAGAAAGCTCAAGGCAGCCTCAACTATACAGCAAGAACCTGTCTCAAAACACAAAAATCTAAGGGCCAGGGATATAACTCAGTGGCACTGTAACGGCCTGGCAAGCATAAGACCCCGAGTTCAATTGCTAGTACCAAAACAAAAATAACCTAAACAAACACTTAAGATTCTCTATATAAATTTCATTTTCCTTCAAAACAGAAATGATCCAACTATTCAGATTTCTGTAGGATGGGACCTCAGCAACGATAAGCCCAGACAGGAACTGAATATACATCACAGAACAAAAGGAATGGCCTGGTGCAGTCTGGACAGGAGGAACTCATCACATGTGAAGAGAATCATATAGAATGTAATTTTAAAATTCGTCTTTCCAAAGTAAGACATTCTTTTCACAACAGCCCCAATAAGTGATGTCTTACTTTCTGCTTCAAGGCTTCCTCTGCAGGGAACTCAGAACAGTTGGGATGGCTGACTTCTCCCTGGTGCGTGAGGTCTGTCTCTCTGTGATCTCTATCCACTGTGAGTCAGTGCACAGCCTGATGGCTGAGGGGATTTGGGATTAGGCAGACCTTGGTTTTAATTGTAACAGCACTTAATAACTGTGTGACCTTGAACATGTTGCTATACCTCTCAGAGCCTTAGTTTCACCATTTGTAAAAGAGAAAGTACATGCATTGGAATATCTGTAACACAGGAAATGTCTACTACAACATCTAAACAGATAAGGCCCTCAAAAGTGATTAACTACTTTTACTAACAGTCATAATTCTATCCCTTCTTTAATATAAGAGCTTCTCAGAACTTGAATATTCTTTTCTCCACATTTTTTGTTTCTTCAACCACTATTATAATGGCTAATTCCCCTTATGATTCTGCCCCTTTCTTTAAATCACATACAAAACACATACAATGGGAAAAAATAAGAATCAAGATATATCACATACAGGTACAAATTTTCTATGAGGAGAAAAGTGATCATAATGTCTACTTAAAATATACTATAAACTCAATTAAAAAAATAAGGTCACTGACCTTCAATGAGTTATTTAGAATCAAATATCACATGAAAGAGAATTGTACCCAAAAAACAGCAATATCATGACCTTCCTTTGTTCAAGACACCACACTTATGTTTTTAATTAATTTTATTGGTACATTTTAGATATACATAATAACACTTATAGGGAATTAGTACCTGCACATGATATAATTTAATATTTCCCACCCCCCCTCCTTCCTTCAACCTCTCTTCCCCTTCTAATTTACAAAAACTTTTCCATTTTTCCTTCTATTATTTTTTTAAATTTTCTCTTCCTTTTCCCTTTCCTCCTTTCCTAGTTCTCCTTCCCATTTGAACATTTTCTTCCTATTTTACAATATCTATTATACATTTTGGTCCCTATTTACCCTTTCGGTTTCTCACACCAGAGAAACAATGTAATATTCAAATACAGGAGGACACCACACATATAAAACAGCTCATCATGAAAACAGAAAAATAATAAAGATAATGATTTTGTTGTAGTCTGAATGTCTGAGTCCCCCTAAAATTTATATATTGAAGCCTAATCACCAATATAATAGTATTAGGAAGTGGAGCCTTTGAAAAGGGAAACTAGGTCATAAGGAGGCTCCATCTTCATGAACTAAATTAATACTCTTAGAGGCTCCAAAGAGATGATACACTCTGTGAACAAACTAGAATGTAGGCCCTCCCAGATGCCAAATCAACCAGCACCCCACACTTGAACTTTCCAGGTTTCAGAACTGTGAGAAATAAAATTTCTATTGTTTATATCCCATCTGATTCATAGCATCTTGTTACACCAGATTGAAAAGACTGAGACAAACTTGCACTTTAGGCCAGTAAAGCACCATTTCACCTTTTACAGATAAAAGACATAAAGACACTAGTGGTACTGGGGAAATCCACAGAGCTAAGTTTCTATTGTATTGTTTTGACCTTGGCAGCTCCCACAACTGCTTATTCTCCCTTTAGGATATAGTAACTTCAGAAGTCCAAGCACTTTAACACTGAGGTGGGCATCTTCTTGTTGATGTCCCCATTGTTCAAG
Organism: Thryonomys swinderianus; assembly: GCA_004025085.1. Lineage (NCBI taxonomy): Eukaryota > Metazoa > Chordata > Mammalia > Rodentia > Thryonomyidae > Thryonomys > Thryonomys swinderianus. Next base: position 550 of record PVIC010033833.1, on the reverse strand, counting down.
CAAGAAAGGAAATATTGTCCTCCATCATCTTAAATTACTTCCTTAAAAAAACCCACTCTCAGGGCCTGGGGATTTAGCTCATTGGTTCTGGCGTCTGCCTCGAAAGCACAAGGTCCTGAATTCGATCCCCTGGTAACCACATGCCACAGTGCTGGGCATGGTGACTCACACCTGTAAACCCAGCATTCGGGAGGCAAAAGCAGGAGGATTGCTTTGAGATTGAGGCTGGCCTGGACTCAAAGTGAGTTCAGGGCCAGCCTGAACTACAAAGCAAGACCTTTTCACACAGACACAAACAATCAAACAACCCTACTCTCTCACAGCTCCTCACTCTGTATTTTGCCTCACAGTACATATAGGAGAGGCAGGAAGAAGGTGATAGCATTTCTGGGTTCCCAAACTAGGAAGAACAAAAAGGGGAAGGCAAAAAAACACATCATGGTCTGATAGACATGGTTTATTACAAGCTGGGTTTTTGAAAGGGGCTCAACATTTTATGTGCTCTGAGTTCTCAACCACATAGTCAAGTTAAATTAAGAACAAAAAAAAA
>PVIC010033832.1:0-19927 GCA_004025085.1 Thryonomys swinderianus | reverse complement strand
GTGTCTACAAATCAATGAGAAAACAAAAATCCAGTCAAAAATTAGGGAAAAGAGATAAGTAACTCCTGAAAGGAAATGCTATACCTGTTGGATGCACAGAAAGATGTCTCACCACACTTAACACAAGTATAAAATGAAACTGTGCTGGGCTGTTATGTTCCAGCCTGTTGCTTATGAAAACAGAATTGTGACACACAGCCCCTGCCCGGGGATGATGGGACAGCGCCTCCCTCCCAGTGGTGGAGGGAAAATTGTGGAGATTTATAGGCTGTGCTTTTTCTTTCTTTAATTAAAAAAAAATTTAGTACCTGTTTGTAGTTTATGCAGTTTACAATGATCCTGCACATATCACAGCTTGTCGCTTTTTTCTAATCTCCTTCCCCTTCCCTCCTCCTCCCTCCCATTTTTTATAACTTACGATATTATTGTATCAACTCTGGCTGAAGTTACTGTAGCATCAAGTGGGGCTCTGGGGATCAGGGCTCTCCGTGAAAAGACTATTTCCAGGAAAAAATTGGGAAGTCAGGTCCCCTGAGGAATGAGGAAGTCAGGAAGGAAAGTAGCCGCCAGCAGGTGTTTATGTCTAACATAGCAAAGGCAGCTGCAAGGCCCGGAGGACTGCAGTGCATTTCTCAAAGGCCAAGAACTTCTGTACTCCACTTAATAGGGGCAAGCTGGCTCCTAAAAACGACCATGTCACTGACTGGTGTAATCTAGGCCAATCCGAGTCTTAGCCTTTGTTTCAAGGTGGGGTGGGGTCCTGGGATCTAGGAGCACACAGTTAATGCTTGCCAAGTTTTACAGAGGGCACCTTCCTTAGGTGCGTATGACATTTCTCTTGCCCCCAGCCAGGCCAGCCCCTTAGGTCCTGTGTCTCTGCCAACATTTCCCTCTAACTGCCCCTACAGTATGGCAATAATGTGTATATTAATTGAGGTCATTGTGTTCTTGTACATGGCTTATCTTATTTCCTTTTCCCTCCTCCTCACTCCTTTCCCTTGAGCTACTTTCCTATTGCAAGAAACCCATCTCCTAATCCTCTACCATCCACCCTTCATTCTTCTTTTGTTTGTATTTTGCCTCACTCAGATGAAAGATACCATAGGGCTTTTAAACCATGTGTCTGGTTTATTTCATTCAGCATTTTATTTTCCAGGTGTATCCATTTTCCTACAAATGTCTCAAATCTGTCAGTCTTTATAGGAGAGTAGCATTTTCTTTATTGAATCATCTGTTGATGGGTATACAGACTGCCAAATCTAGGATTTAGCTATTATGAGTAGTGCTGCTATAAACACTGGTGTGCATGTATCACTGTAGTCTTTTTTTTTTTTTGAGACAGGGTCTCGCTTTGTAGTTCAGGCTGGCCTGGAGTTCGTGAACTCAGCAGTCCTCCTGCCTCTGCCTCCTGAGTGCTGGGATTACACGTGTGAGCCACCATGCCCAGCACTGTGGTATGTGGTATTGATTGCTGGTGGGCGTGAGTTACCACACCCAGCATTGTCTGTGGTTACCGGATCAAACTCAGGACCTTGCGCTTGTGAGGCAGGCGCCGGAACCACTGAACTAAATCTCCGGCCCTATTGTTTGATTTCTTAATGACAGCCATTCTTTCTGGAGTAAGATGGAATCTTAGCATTGTTTAAATTTGCATCTCTCTAATGGACAGAGATGTTGAGCATTTTTCATATATTTATTCCCCATTTCTTGATTAGATCTTTACTTTTCAGTTGTTTTTTTGTATACACTAGATATTAGTCTTCTGCCTGAGGAGTAGCTGTCAAAAAATTATTTCCCATTCTATAAGCTGTCTCTTCACTCTGATTCTTTTGTTTTACACAAACTTTTTAGTCTGATATAATCCCATTTGTAGATTCTTGCTATTATTTCTTGTGCAATTGAAGTTCTGTTTGGAAATTCCTTTCCTACACATTTATCTTCAAGTAGTTTACCTATTTTATTTTCCAGTAGGTTTAATGTTTTAATGTATCTTTGATCCATTTTTACTTCAACTTAACATATGGTGAGAGATAAGGGTCCAGGTTTAATGCTCTGCACACAGATAACCAGTTTTCCCAGCACAGCTCGTTGAACTGGATATCTCTCCTCCAACAGATGGTTTGCAGCTTTTATCAAAGATTCAAATAGCTCAATGTATCAGGGGATGTTTCTGTATCCTCAGTTCTGTTCCACTGATCCATGTACCTGTTTTTATTCCAGTACCATGATGTTCTTACCTTACTGCTGTTGCAAGGCCTCTGGCTTGTTCTTTTTTTTTTTTTTTTTTTTGCTTTTTTTGAGACAGGATCTCACTTTGTAGTTCAGGCTGGCCCTGAGCTCACTATGGTGCCCAGGCAAGCTGCCGCGAACTCAGCAATCCTCCTGTCTCTGCCTCCTGAGTGCTGGGATTACAGGCGTGAGCCACCACGTCCGGCATTTGGCTTGTTCTTTTTGTTGTTGTTGTTGTACCAGGGATAGGACTTTGAGCTTGTGAACCTGGTGCAATACCATTGAGCTAAATCCCCAGCCCCATCTTTCCATTTTCTAATGTGCTCTTCAATCTCTTTTCATAGTGCTGTAGTTTTCTTTGTACAGGTCTTTCACTTACTTGGTTAGGTTAATTCCTAAAGTATTTCATTTTACTTGAAGCTATTGTGAATGATATTATTTTCATAATTTCCTCATCCCATTAGTGTATACCAATGTTAATTATTTTTGTGTGTTGATCTATCCTATTTTGCTGAAGTTTATTATTATTAATTTTTTTTGAGACAGGGTCTCGCTTTGTAGTTCAGGCTAGCTCTGAGCTCACTATGTAGCCCAGGCAAGCCTCGAACTCAGCAATCCACCTGTCTCTCCCTCCTGAGTACTGGGATTACAGGCGTGAGCCACCACGCCCAGCTAAAATTTATTATTAATTCTAAGGGTTTCTTGGTGGAGATCTTTGGTTCTTCTACATAGCATATCATGTCATCTTCAAACAATAATAATTTGAATTCTTCATTTCATATATGTGTCCTTTTCATTTTTTTTCCTGGCTAATGTTTTTTTTTTGCTTTTTTGAGAGAGGGTCTCGCTTTGTAGTTCAGGCTGGCCCTGAGCTCACTATGGTGCCCAGGCAAGCCGCTGCAAATGCAGCAATCCTCCTGTCTCTGTCTCCCGAGTGCTGGGATGACAGACGGGAGCCACCACGCCCGACATTGTGGTATGCAGAGTTGATTGTTGGTGGGCGTGTCTCCACGCCCAGCATTATATGTGGTTACCAGGGATCGAACTCAGGACCTTGCACTTGCGAGGCAGGCGCCGGAACCCCTGAGCTAACCCTCCAGCCCTCTGGCTAATGTTTTAAGTACTACATTGAAGAGAAGAGATGATAGTGGGCATCTTTGTCTTGTTCCTGATTTTAGGGGAATGTCTATTAGTTTGTCATAAATAGCCTTTACATTAGTCAGGTTTGGTCTTTCTATGTGGGGGACAGGGAAAGGGGAAGTTACTAGAACCTCTGTAGTTAAGTTCCAGTTTCCTATGAACCACAGCAGCACAAGGCAAATTAGTATAAAGACAGAAAAGGTAGAAAAATAAGACTTAGAAAAGAAGCTCAGTTTGGGTCTGATCAATGATGCTCTGGGCTGCAAAGACAAAGGATCCCATGCTTGCCATACCTTAATTCAGTACATTTGAAGTAATGAATAAAACAGGTCACTCAGAGGGCATCAGGCTCAGTAAAACCTAGAAAAATGAGAGACTTCTGTTGATTAGGAATTTGTCCCATCCCTAGAATGTCTTCAGCTGGTGTAATCCTGCCCTGGACCATCACAGCATTAGGGACCATTGGGATCTTAACTGTGATCAGAGGTGAAAATGGGAGTTATGTCTTGACATACCATAGCCAGCCTGTAGGGAGAAAAACTAAATAACAGATGTGGTGGCTCACTCCTATAATCCCAGCATTTAGGAGGCAGATGCAGGAGGATTGCTGTGAGTTCAAGGCTTGCCTAGGCTATATAGTGAGCTCAGGGCCAGCCTGAACTACAAAGTGAGACTGTCTCAAAAAATTAAAAAAGGAGCTAGAGATTTAGCTCAGTGGTTCTGGCACCTGCCTCGCAAGTGCAAGGTCCTGTGTTCGATCCTGGTAACCACATACAATGCTGGGCGTGGTGACTCACGCTTGTAATCCCAGCACTCAGGAGGCAGAGGCAGGATTGCTGAGTTCCAGGCTTGCCTGGGCTACATAGTGAGCTCAGGGCCAGTCTGAACTGCAAAGTGAGACCCCATCTCAAAAAAAAGAAAAAAATTAGAAAGAAAGAGAGAGAACTACACGTAATCATAATTTTAATTGTGAAATGATTTTTCCCCAGAATTATGTAGAATTACTCCCAACAATGCTATCTCCATTTTCTGCAGGGTATTTATCATGAAAGGTTGTAGGATTTTATCAAAAGAGTTATCTGTATCAGTTGATATGATCATATAGATTTTTACCTTGCTTCTGTTTATGTGGAGTATTATATTTATAGACTTACATATATTGAACCTTTGTTGCATATCTGGGATGAACCCTATTTGATGGGACGTATGATCTTTTTGATAATGTGCTGCATTCTGTTTGCTAGTATCTCGTTGACAACTTTTGGATCTCTGTTCATTAAGGAAACTAGCTTATAGTTTTCTTTTTTTAGTTGGGTCTTTATCCAGTTTGGGGATCAGTGTGATTCTGGCTTTCATAAATGAGTTTGGGAACATTTCTTCCTTTTGAATTTCTTTTTTTTCTTTTGAGACAGGGTCTTGCTTTGTAGTTCAGGCCGGCCCTGAGCTCACTGTGTAGCCCAGGCAAGCCTGGAACTCAGCAATCCTCCTGCCTCTGCCTCCCAAGTGCTGGGACTACAGGCATGAGTCACCATGCCCAGCACTGTGGTATGTGGTATTGTTAGCTGGTGGGCGTGAGTCACCATGCCCAGCATTGTATGTGGTTACCGGGATGGAACTCAGGGCCTTGTGCTTGCAAATCAGGTGCTGGAACCACTGAGCTAAATCTCCAGCCCCTTTTCAATTTCTTTTTAAAGCTTGATGAGTATTCATGATAAAAAGCTTTTAGTTTAAAGCGTTTTTTGTTTTGTTTTGTTTTTGAGACAGGCTTACTAAATAGCTCAGACTGGCCTTGAACTCATGACAAACCTCCTGCCTCAGCCTCCCAAACACTGGGATTACACTCATGCCCCACAACGGCCAGTCACTATGTCAATTTTATTGCTTGATATTGGCTTCTTAAACACATTTATGCCTATTTTAGTTTTGATAGTTTATATGTGTTTAGGAATCTGTCCATTTCTTCAATATTTGCTAGTCTGTTGGAATATAATTTTAAATTAGTTACTATCTTCTGGATTGCCACAGTGGTTGTTATGATTTCATTTTTCTCATTTCTTTTTTTTTGTTTTTGAGATAGGGTCTCACTTTGTAGTTCAGGCTGGCCCTGAGCTCACTATGTAGCCCAGGCAAGCCCTGAACTCAACAGTCCTCTTGCCTCTGCCTGCCAAGTGCTGGGATGACAGGTGTGAGCTACCATGCCCGGTATTGTTGTATGTGGTTACCAAGTATCAAACCAGGGACCTTGCTTTTGCTAGGCAGGCACCAGAATCTCTCTCTCCCTCCCTCTCTCCCTCCCTCCTTTTTAATACAGGGTCACCCTATGCAGTTCAGCCTGGTCCTGAACTCATTATATATACCAGGCTGGCCTCAAATTAGCAGCAATCCTCCTGCCTTAGCCTCCAGACTGCTGGGATAATAGGCATGTACACCGGCATGCCCAGTTGAACCTGGCTTTTGAAGAGGACTTTGGAAGAGCAATGCCCCAGGAGTAAAAGCAGTAAATAGGAAAGAGACCAGCTCTTGGAAAACTTTTAAATTGGCCTCAGTTATGATGCTTTGTCCCTATCTGGATTTATCCCTGTCAGAATGAACACTGTCAGGAGGGTATTAGAGAAACCCAGAGCCTGACGTTGATGGTAAATTTCTTCTCACATCCCCACAGATTTATTCACTTTTCCAATTCAACCCTCTCCTGAGCCCCCTCACTATGCCAGGCATGGCTGCCCTTCCTCGGGAAGCTCTGTGCTCTGTGCAGCCTTAAGCCAGATCTCAACCTGTAGGGTCAGCAACAAAGCGGCTGTGTCTGGTACTAGCACCTTGCAATCAAATTCTTTCTGTCGGCACCGCTGTAAACGCTGCAGGCCTGACAGCAGTGCCAAGTGCTCCCTGGATACAGGGAGAAAGGGCACACTTGCTGCATGCTGACTGCCCCTCTGCAGCCAGAGGGCAGATGGAGAGGAAGAAGAGCTGTGCATGTGTCATCTGCGGGAGATCTGAAGAGTCAGCCAGCACTGAGCGGGAGAGTGAGCCTTGTGGGCTGGAGACCAAGGGGAAGCATATGGGCTTCCACACAAACAGCCTGTTTCATCTGCAAGGCTGGGAGGTGAGGAAGAGCATCTTGCATTCTGGAGCTCTACACTAGCTGACAGCTCCAACAGAAACAGATAATGAGAAAGTAGAGCGTCTTTGTTGACATATTTGCCACTGCCACATGCAAAGCAGAAAAAAAGAATTCATTAAAAAACACTTTATAAGGCTGCTTTTTTACCATCAGCTGTGCTGAGGGTTTATGGGAAGAAATTACACTGAGTTCAGGTGGGCTATGGGGCTTAGGGTTCCCATAGGTGTTGGGTGGGCAGCGGAGGACCTCACCGCGCTGCTTCCTGCTCTGCCCCTTGGGTCTCAAACACTCAGCCCACAGGTGGGTCCACAGCAGATGTGGATGACGGCGTGGAAACAGCCCTTACCTTCCCAGAAGGCCTCGGCTGGTGGTGGACTGGCGAGCACTCTGACGGGAACTGCGAACTCCTCGGCCGCAGCCAGGGTGGAAATCTACTCGCCTTTCATGTGGTTCTTCAGGTACACGTGATCTGCCAAACTGGGCTCAGGTGAATCCACTCTGAGCATAGGTGTGGCGGGCAGCAGTTGTGAGTCCTCAACTCTTGCTGCTTTTCTCCTGGATCCCTCCTGCACTGATTTCTAACCACCCATCTCCCTCCTCCTAATCCTGAGCCACACCTGACCAACTCCTATCTTGTAGCTTTCCCGCACTTTTTCCAGGAAGCCTTTCTCCATCCACAACCCCAAGACTGGGCTGGTTGGCCTGGCCCTGGCAAGAGCCCAGTAAAGTCACTTAATGAATGTGGCATTAAAATCAAGACTCATGACGGAGTCTGTGGTGCAGGTGCTGCTGTCTCCCAAGTACTTCAGAGGTCACCAACTCTGTAAGGCGCTTCTCCAGTGTGTTTTCCCTAAGAGAATGCTGGTGACTGTTGTGTAATCATTACAGGACAGAATAATTGTGGGTTACTTCCAGCTCCTGCGTCCCAGCCCAGCCTCTATAGGACAGTCAGATGCTGTGACTTGCACCACACCCTTCTCGCCCTCTCACTGACTAGACTAGTCTGCCCCTTTTGTCTGCATCTAATTGAGGCCTGTAACTTCTTTATTTAACGTGCGTACAAGGAATGGGGCAGCTTTCTCAGTTCCTGGCCAGTGCCTGGAGGGCAGGTGCTTTGTCTCTTTTTGCGGCAGAGCTTTGGTTGGAGCCACAAGAGAGAGAGGAAGGTGGTTGAACCTATTTTACTAGGACCTAGAAAAGGGTGGAGTTTAAATGACCACGAGTATAAACTGCAGCCAACAGAAAACTCTGGGCATATTTTGTTCCTCTTTGACTAGACCCCAGTTATCCAAGTCCCCCCAGGACTGCAGTGCCCAGCTGACACGGCGTGAAGACGCTAGGACTGTGAGGGTCTTTGGCTGTCACAGGGGAGGCAGTTAAGGGAAGGCCAAGGTGAAAGATCTCACAGGCTCTATCCAACACAGGAGATCAGGAGATACACAGGGATATATATCTTCAGGGTGGTGCTTTTTTGCTGGCTCGTGACTGAGGTGCCATCTGTGGATGTATCTATCATCTTTCTTCCCTGCCTGCACGGGAATGTAAGCACCAGAGACGGTGCTTTGGTTATTGTCTTGTCCCCACATTCAGAACAGCACACTCAATACCTGTTTGCTGAAAGAGAAATGGGCACTGGTTCTGGAGCACAGGACACTCCCAGCAACCAGGGGACAGGTGGGAGCATCTTGGGAAAGCAATGGTTACATAGGTCAGAGGAAGCGAGAGAAAGGAGTGAAGTTTATTAGTACTTGGTATTGTTGACAACAGACACGAGTTGCTTGGCCAATCGTCCTTTGAGGTCATCAGGGCAGTAAGTGGCAGCCATGCCCAACCTTGGTCCTCTGGCCCTGTCCCAAATCATACTTCTGCACCGGACAACCCAGGACCAGAAGTGTGGAGTGGAGTCCCGGGGATGCAATGCAGATGGCCTGGGGCACGAGCTGTTTCTGGCTTCTCCCCTTGTGGTTGGGGAGAAAGCACAGCTTGCATTTGAACCTGGAGTCCCAGAATTTATGATGCAAAGTCTACATATATATTCCTAAAACCTTTAATGTCCTTAAACTTGTTGCTGCTCAGGTTAGCCTGGATCTGCCTCAGGCCACTCTTGAAGGGGACCATCTTCAAAGTGATGGTGGCCCTGTGGTAGGGTTTGAGGACTCCAATGCTGCAGTGGAGAACAGAAAGTGTCAGAAAACCCCACAGGCGCTCTGCCAGCCCCGCAGCACTTTTCCGCTCTAATTCCTGGTCTCTTCCTTCTCCAGGGTCCTGAGGCTGGCCCAGGGGCCTATGTCCAGAAAGGGTAGTGCTAACCCCAGAAGGGAAGGGTGGAGAAGGTTGAGCATTTCCCACTTACAGGACTCTCTGCTGCTTCTTAAAGAGGCCACTTCCTTCCAAGGTCAGCACACAGTCCTCCACAGGCTCCGAGAGGGGGTTAGAAAATATCACTTGTATGGAGAGAGGCTGGTTCACGACAGCTGGTCCTAGAACCTAAGCAAAGACCCCGCACAGGGAAGGAGCCAGCATCAGCCCTCATTCCCTGCCTGCTGAACATCCCTAGACAGCACTGCTTTGCCTCACTGCAGAATATGTTGCGCCAAGCTAGGCCACTTTGGCATCAGGATTACTTCAAATTGAAGGTGGTGAGATGAGTAGATACACAAAACGATCTCTGGCCTCCTGCTTTGGTTTGGATCTAAGTGTCACCCCAGAGTTTCATGGTGTTCAGAAGGTGACTGGATCTGGAGGTGCTATAGGATCTGGAGGACTCATCCACTGACGAGCTTGGGAGCTGAAGCTGGGTTAGGAGTGGGATCTGTGGGAAGCGGGTCCCTGCTGTGAGCTTGGAGGGTATGTCTCTGTCTCTGGCTCCCCCCTCTCCTCTCTGCTTCCTGACTGCTGTGAAGTGAGATACTTTCTTCCTCATATGGCAGTGGGCATGAGCTGATCACCTTCCAAACACCTAAGGCTGTTAGAGGGGGACATTCTAGATTCAATGCAAACACCTCCTTCTACCTGAAAGCAGAACACATATTCACAAAGGTGTTTTCCTTCCTCTTTCTACTTGAAGGACAAAATTTAATCACAGACACAACTTCAAATCCTTACTGGTCTGGAAAGGCAGAAGAGGAACCTGTTAACAACTTTTTATGAAACAGCTGACTCCCCTACCATGAGAATTCCTTGTATTTGCCTCCTCACAATATGCTGCCTCGAGAAACTCAAGGTACATTTTCTTTGTCTTATCATTTATCTAAAAATTTATTGCTCTTTGCTAAGATCCTATAAACCTGAATTATTATTATTTTGGTGCCAGGAATCAATCCCAAGGCTTTGTGAGCACTAGGCAGGTGCTCTATCACTGAGTTACTTCTCAGTCATCTTTATCTTTTATTTTGAGATAGGATCTCATTAAGTTATCCAGGCTGGCCTTGAACTTGTGATTCTCCTGCCTCAGCCTCCCGAGTAGCTAGACTACAGGTGTGCACCACCACACTCAGCTATGAGCCCAACTACTCATCAGACCTTTGCACTGCCCCACCGGGGACCCCTTGAGCCCATCTGGCAGGATCTGGAGGCAGCCAGCCTTGGGAATCAACATTGGAAGGAAGTCACTCAGAACATCTTCTCAAGCAAGAGACCAGAGGACTTCGAGCGGGAGGACTTGTCAGAGCCACATGTTCTAATTCTCTTTTGTCCCTTGCCGGGAGGCGGAAATGAAACCTAAGCTGGCCTTGAGGCAGGGTGCTTCCTCCAGTGGTGCCCTCCCAGGAGGCTCCATGTCCTCACACTGACCTTGGGAGGACAATGGCAGGAGGTGGCCTGAGTGAGGACCTGTCTGATACCCCTTGTCTCCTGCCCTACAGCTACCCTGTAGAGCCACTAATGACACAAAAGGATGAAAAGTTCTCATAAGCCTCTCACTCTTGAGGCGCTTTGACCTGAGCAGGCCCAACTGTTCCCGTGGAGGGACACCCATCTCCCAGCCCAAGCCAAGGGGACCCCGCCACTGGCGGGGCTCTTGCCTACATTAATCGTGATCCCTGGATAAGTCAGGGTGATGATCTTGTTCACCAGGATTTTCTCAGGGCTGCTCTTCTCTTCACCCAGGGCACTGATGCGAATCAGCTTGTCCGTGGACAGGTACTGGCTATACTGGGCATAGGGGATTTTGCAGGGGTAGGCCTTCTCTGGGGAGAGAACACGAGGACAGGTGAGAGTGGCTGAGAAATGCAGCTGGGCCTGGGTTGTCTCTGGTTGTTCTTCCCCGGAGAAGACAGAAGCAACTCATACTGTGCATCAGCTCATCAGATAGAGAAGCCGTGGGGAAGAGGCCTCTGGCAGGGGCTGTGCCAATTGTGAGGTCCCAACCCACAAACTCTAGCTGACCCCAAACACACATTTTTGGACTGAAATACATATTGTCCTGGGAGGTAGTGAAAGGAAGTGGGGGAGAAGGAGGAGGAGTACAAAGGAGGGATAGAGGAAGAGAAGAAGCAGGGAGGGAGTAGAGAGTAAAATAAAAGGAGGTGTCACAGGGGTCCGCCCTCAGAGCTGGTTGGCTGGCCTGAGCCAAGCCCAGACGGGAACACAGCCCGCTCTGTGCCCCACAGGCCCTCTGCTTTGCCTGGAGTCCATACCTTCCTCAGGAGGCAGCGTGATGAAAGCTGTGTCCTGCCAGAAAACGGGCAGGGGGCTGCCGTCATGGAGCAATGACTGGGCGCTCAGGTTCACCCTGAGGTCCTTGAACTGGGTGGACATGTTGAGGGCCAGCAGCACAAAGCTGATGTCCTGCCCCATGTTGGGTGGGTCGAGGAGCTCGAATTTCAGAGAGACTTGGACGACATCACTGGGTCGAAGGGAGGGTGTTTCTGGGCCGCCCCTGCTTCCTGATGGGGCCCTGCAGGGCTGTGAGCCAGTTCGGCAGGTGCTGTGGGCCCTCCCAGACTCCAGCTTCTGTAGGGCCTTCTGAAACACCAGCCTCTCTTCGGCGGAACCTAGGATGACAGAACACATTATCCCCGCAGGCCATGCTGACCCCAAGGTTACCTCGCGGCTGAGCACTACATCTCACCACCTCTACTGGCCTTGTATGAAAGGCTTAGAACTTTCCTTCCCAAGGAGTGTTATCTCCCACCATCAAGTGCTTTCCAAGAGTCAGGCCGTGTTGAACATTTTGCCTCTTTCCATCCTCATGTCAAAATTGAGAAAGATGATGATGATGATGATGATTATATACATGAGGTCAGATACAGACCAATTTGTCCTTGCCCATGTCATGCAACTTGCAAGGACAGTCAAGCTGAGTGCTACCTCTCTCACCCCTTCTCCAGTGGGAGGAGCGTGGTTAGCAGAGTGGGGAGCAGGATCCACCCACTGGAGTGCAGGGCATAAAAACTAGCCCAGGCTATGCCCGGGAGCTCAGTGCCACCTCTCAGTAGAAACTGAAGGCCTTGTATGCAGCCTGGTGTTCACAAAGCCTCTAGATAGGCCTGGCATTAGGCAGAGATCTAGGCATTGGTGGGTTTTGGCTCAGATCTTTTCCAGCCTTGGGAGAGGGCTCAGGTAACACCCAGCCTTCTGTAGTCAGCACAATGTCAGTGTAGGTGGCCTAGGGAATGGCTTTCATCAACTCTAATCCAAGGGTGGGCAGCATGGCGAGGCGGAAGACCTCATCTGCTGGAAGTATGATAAGGGAAAGACCTTGCTCTGGAACTCAGGACTGGGCTGGTGAAACCTAAGACGAGGCAGACCCTAGAGGCTCACATCCTCAGGCCTGCCAGAGAACATGGCCTCTGGCACAGCTTCAGCGCTAGAGGCAGACACATGCCCCAGTTTATCAGACTTCTGTTCCAGCTACCATCACCTGTGGATGGTCACAGTGGTCTTGAGCCATGAGTGCACCTTAGCACCTGGCAGCCCATAGCAGTATAATTATTGGTCCTGGTCCAGTGTTGTGCTAGTCCTGGGGGGGGGTCTGAGCTCAGGGTGTAATACAGTGGCATTTGTGGTTACAGGTGTGATTTAGGAGCCTGTGGGGCTAGTCCATCTATGGTGACTCCTCTAGAAAGAATTTTCCAGGGCCGGAGGGTTAGCTCAGTGGTTCCGGCCCCTGCCTGGCAAACACAAGGTCCTGAGTTTGATCCCCGGAAGCCACATACAATGCTGGGCGTGGAGACTCAAGCCCACCATCAATCAATACCACATACCACAATGCCGGGCGTGGTGGCACACGCCTGTAATCCCAGCACTCGGGAGGCAGAGACAGGTGGATTGCTGAGTTTGAGGCTTGCCTGGGCTACATAGTGAGCTCAGAGCCAGCCTGAACTACAAAGTGAGACCCTGTCTCAAAAAAAAACAAAGAATTTTCCAGTGTCTTACCACATGTTCATAAATATGAAAGAGGCACGTAAGCTTACCATGGCCCCAAGGAGAATTTGATGAAAATCGCTGTTTCTACGTTCTCTTAGTTCTTTCTGAAAAACACTCTAACAGTGTAATTGGGGAAACCCTCAGTTAGGATTGCCCTCGAGGGCTCAAACAGTGACGTCACACCAACAACGTTGCCAGCAAACATTGGGAGCTTTCAGGAAATCATGACCTGACCTAATAAGGTGCCAGAAATAGACCAGAGATGAATCAATCTGGGAGAATTCTCAGAGAATTGAATATACCTGTCTTAAGGAAACTCAATGAACTTGAAGAAAACATAGAAAAATGTTTTAAGACTCCAACAGAGAAATTTAACAAAGAAATAGGAGCAATTCATTTTTTTTTTTTTTTGAGACAGGTCTCGCTTTGTAGTTCAGGCTGGCTCTGAGCTCACTATGTAGCCCAGGCAAGCTTTGAACTCAGCAATCCTCCTGTCTCTGCCTCCCAAGTGCTGGGATTACAGGCGTGAGCCACCACGCCCCACACTGTGGTATGCGGTATCGATTGTTGGTGGGCCTGAGTCTCCACACCCAGCATTGTATGTGGTTACCAGGATCAAACTCAGGACCTTGCGCTTGTGAGGCAGGCACCGGAACCACTGAGCTAACCCTCCAGCTCAGCAATTCTTTTTTTAAAAAAGTTAAATTTTTAAGATGAAAAACAGCAAAATTAAAAGTGCAATAGAAGGCTTAGGTAGCAGCATAGATCAAATAGAAGAAAGAATTAGTGAACTAAAGATAGGGTGTTTGAAAATACACTGTTGGAGGAGGGGGGAAAAAAAAGAACAAAGTAGGGCCAGGGATTTAGTTCAGTGGCTCTGGTGCCTCCTTCAGAAGAACAAGGTCCCGAGTCTGATTCCTGGTACAAAAAAAAAAAAAAAAAAGGTTACAGGACCTTTGGGACAGTATTAAAAGAGTAAATATTTAAGTATTGGGGCTCAAAAAGATTAATAATGCCAAAGAGATAGAAAGCTATTTTTAAAATCACAAAATTTCTCAAACTCAACATCACAATGGGATTTAACTTCACCAAGTCTACCCTGAGACCCCTGACAATCAAGTTCTCAGAAGTGAAATCTAAAGAGAAGACTCTCAAGACTGCAGAGAAAAGAAACAAATAACACACGGGAGCCTCACTTCTTACGATCACAGACTTTGCAGCAAAAGCCTTTGGTCCAGGACAGAGTGGCATGAAATCTTCACAGCACTGAAGGAGAAAAGCTGTCCACCAAAGACACTGCACCTGCAGAACTACCCTTTAAATGAAGCAGGCATGAAGACATTCCCAGACGAACAAAGACTCAGAGGACCATCTATGCCAGACCTGTTCTACAAGAGATGTAAAGGAAGTTTCTCAATGTAAGAGGCATTAATCAGGAAGAAGAAGAAAAGGAAGATATAAAACTCAGTGGCAAAAGTAATTATACAAATTTGGAAAGCACCCATGTTGTAGGTATTGTGTGTAAATCATTACTAATCTTTAGTTTGAAGACTGTAAAACAAAATTAAATAATAAAAGTATATTAATTTGTTAAGAGATATATAATATAGAAAGACATAAAGTACAATATCAAAATTTAAAGTGTGGGGAGAATTGGCATGCAAGTTAGTTCTCTTATTAGTATACTTTCTCTTGTTCCTTTGTGTTTGTTCTTTATAATCATGTTGAGCTGATACATTTCAAAATGATATCATCTTGTTATCATCAAAAGTTTGTTCTAAATCTCATGATAGGCACAAAACCAAATCTATAATAGACAAATCAAACATATATGCAAGGAATCAAAAGAACAAGCAATACAGTAAATCACTTACCATAAAGGAAGACTGTAAGGGACAGAAAAGAACTACAACAAAACTAGAAAGCAAGTTACGTGATGGCTATAGTAAGACCTTACATATCAGTAATTCCCTTGAATATAAGTGGATTAAATTATCCAAATAAACATAAAGTGAGTAGATCAAAAAACAAGATCAAAAAACAAGAACATAGTTATATGTTACAATAAATTTACTTCATGTCTAAGGCCCCTTAGACTAGAAATGAAGGGGCAGCACAAGACATTACATGCAAATGGAAGCCAAACACAAGCAGAGATAATCATACTTATTTGGGTAAAAGAAACGTTAAGTGGGGCCAGAGGTTTAGCTCAGTGGTTCCAGCACCTGCCTAGCAAGCGCAAAACCCTGAGTTCATCCCGGTAACCACATACAATGCTGGGCGTGGTGACTCACGCCCACCAGCAATCAATACCACATACCACAGTGCTGGGTGTGGTGGCTCACGTTTGTAATACCAGCACTCAGGAGGTAGAGGCAGGAGGATTGCTGAGTTTGAGGTTTGCCTGGGCTACATAGTGAGCTTAGGGCCAGCCTCAACTACAAAGCAGTAAAAAGACACAAGGAAGGTTATTGGATGATAATTAAGAGGTCAATTCAAGAAGAAGAAGTTACTAATGCATCCAATATCAGAGCACCTAAATATGTAAAGGAAATAATACTACACCTAAAGGGAGAAAAAGACTCCAGTACAGTAATAGCTGGAGACTATAACACCCAAACTTTGAGTTCTGGACAGATCATCCAGACAAAAAACAACAAATAAATCACAGAGTTAAACAGCACCCTAGGCCCAGTGGGTTTAACTGCTATCTGCAGAACTTTCTGCCCAACAGCTAATGAGCACACCTTTTCCTCATCAGCACATCAAACATTCTCTAGGATAGGGTATATGATAAAAACAAGTCTCAACTAATTTATAAAAGTCAAAATCATATTGAATCTTTTTTGACCCAGAATGTGATAAAAGTAGAAATCAGGAACCAGAAAAACTTTGGAAACTGTATAAATAGTACAAGGAAATTAAACAACATGCTTTGGAGCAACTGATGGCTCAAGGAAGAAATCAAGAAAATTTAAACATTTCTCAAAACAAATGAAAATGGAGATAATATACAGTGTACCCAAACCTATGGATATAGCAAAAGCAGTACAAAGTGGGAGAAGTTCACAGCAGTCAATGTCCATGTCAGAAAGGTAGAAAGTGGCAGTACTTCTCAAGAAACTAGAAAAACTAGAACAGACTAACTCCAAAATTAGTAGAAGGAAAGAAATAATAAAGATGAATAGAAAAAATGAAATAAAAACTAAAAGAACAAAAAGCAAAGGGACAGTGAAACAGCTGGTTCTTTGAAAAGATAAACAAAATAGATAAACATTCATCCAAGCCAAGTAGGAAAAAGAGAAAGGACTCAAATCAAATCAGATATGAAAAGGGAAGCCTTACAACTGAGATACAAAAATAACACTAGAGAGGGCCAGAGGGTTGGCTCAGTGGTTCTGGTGCCTGCCTCGCAAGTGCAAGGTCCTGAGTTCGATCCCCAGTAACCACATACAATGCTGGGTGTGGAGACTCCCACCCACCAGCAATCAATGCCACATACCACAGTATGGAGCGTGGTGGCTCACGCCTGTAATCCCAGCACTTGCGAGGCAGAGACAGGAGGATTGCTGAGTTTGAGGCTTGCCCAAACTACACAGTGAGCTCAGAGCCAGCCTGAACTACAAAGCGAGACCCTGTCTCCAAAAAAAAAAAAAATAATAAATAAATAAATAAATAACACTAGAGATTATTATGAGAAATTGTGTGGCAACCAATTTGATAATGTAGAAGGACACAGATTCCTAGACACACCTTACCAAAACTGAATCATGGAGAAATAGAAAACTAAATGAATCAAGTAACAAGACTGGATCAGTAGTGAGCATCTCTGATCAAGGAAAAGCACAGGACTTCATCTGATTTCACTGTCAAGTTCCCTCAAACATTTAAAAATTAACTAATAATGATTCTCCTTAAATTATTCCAAAACAATAAAATAGGAGGACTTTTCTTCCACATACATTCTACAAAACCAGTATTACTATGATGCTGAAAACAAATAAGCATAAAAAAGTACAGACTAATTTTATTGATGAAGTCAGACACAAAAAACCAAAATACTCACAAACTGAATCCAGCAAAAAGATTAATCACCATGATCAAGTAGAATTCATCCCAAAAATCTGAGAGTGGACCAATATTTTCAATCGATACACTTGATCCACCACATGAAATGAATGAAAGACCAAAGTCCTATGGTCACTTGAGCAGATTCAGGAAAGACATATGATAGTGGTCAGTACCCTTCATGATGACAACGCTGAGCACATCAGTAATAGAGGAAACGCACCACAGCACAATATAGGCCATCTACAGCAAGCTAAGAGATAACACCGTACCAAAGAGGGGAAAATTCAAAGTGTTCTCTCTAAGATCCAGAAAAAGACAAGAACGCCTACACATAGCTTTTATTCAACAGAATTCTGGAAGGCCTACTAAAGCAAGCAAGCCAGAGAAATCAAGAAAGGGCATCAAACTGTTGAGGGGCTGCCTGGGAGCCCACTAGGCTGTGGAGTACAGGGAGGTGGTGGGAACGCCCTGCCTGGGGTGTTAGAGATGAGGCCGGACACAGGATGGACCTGGCCTCCCTGCAGACGCCTTCCCTGGGGCAGGGCAGGGCTGGGAAGGCGTGGCAGGACCGGATTTTGAGTGGGGTTGTACCTTCTCTATACTTGTAGTTCTCCGTGATGTCGTCCCGCTCATCACTCAGGATGCTCTTAGTGCTGATGAAATGGCCAACAGAAGCCGTGTCCTGGTGAAGCTTCTGCTCCTTCCCTCCCAAGACCAGCCAGGACATGCAGTCGGCATTCACCATGGAGAACACGAAGCGGGTGTCATAGCTCAGGTCCACCTCCCCTTCTTTGATGGCTCTGACTGAGGCAGGGCCGCAGCAGTAGAGGCCTGGGGGAGAGCAGGAGAGTCCAGGGAGAGTCCGGGGAGGGTCCTGTGGCCAGCCAGGCAGAGGCAGAAGCAGGTCCTGCCTTCTTTCTGGGCAGCCTCACCATTGCTGGTCTCCTGAGGGGTGGCGTCCAGCACCTGCCAGCCTCCGTATCCGGGCGGGAGGTCCTTCCGGGCCATCCAGCACTCATTCCAGACATGGAAGTTCCTGGGGGAGAAACCAGAGGACCCGGCACTAACTGCAGCCCAGGGACAAGCTGTACTGCTTGTCTTGTTTCTAGAGCAAGACAGAAGCAGACAACCTGTTAGATTTAGCACCCACAGGGCCTGAGCCTCAGGGCACAGACAGTGACAGACCATCCTCCCAGGAGTGTCCATGACCTCCAGAAAGGAGCTGTCTTTCCTCTGCTGGCCGGGGATAGAGTGAAGGCTCCAGTCTACTGAAGCTAAAACTTCTTTGCACTCTCAAAGGTCCTCACACTGCCTTCCCTGAGCGTGTCACCACTCAGAGGGGCATGCGTGGCCTCGTGTCCAGGGCTGCAACCTCACACCTTCTCAGGTCTGAGCCACAGGTCGGGCCTCAGGTGATGGAGAAACCCAAAAGGGAAGCCACAGTGCAGAGCTCTGATGACACAAGGGTCCTCCAGGCCAAAGTGCTTTTGTTCAGCTGTCTTGCAGCCCCGGGGTGGGAACACCAAGCCCTGGGGCTGGCAAGGGACAGAAGGACAGGTGGACTAGCAAGCTAGGGACACAACCTTCCCTTCCTTGCCTGCACATGGGCTTGGCTTAGATGAGTGGGCCTAGAAAGAGACCTGGAGGTCGTCTCTCACCAGACTGTGTCCTTCTTCTTGTTCTCCAGGATCCGGCCTGTGCTGTCATAGTACTCGTCTATGATCAGGTTGCCATCAGTGTCGTGGCCAGAGTCAAAGTTGGTGATCACTCGAGTGGGGACCCCCAGGCACCGCATCACTGCAGGGAGGCAGAAAACTGCTGTGGGCTGTGGATTCCCGATCCCAGGCTGGGACCTGGGGAACGGGTCCTGGCGACCTCTTCAGGGCGAGGCAGGAGATGCCTGGTGTGGGCTGGTGCTGTTTCCAATCTCCCTCCCACCTGCCAGCGAAGGCTGGGGTGGGGGGTGGGGTGCTGCTCTCTGCCAGGCCCTCCAGAGCCAACAAAAAGTCTCTAGCAAGTAAGTCATCAGGAGGCCTGTCTGTGCCAGCGGGGTGGGGTGGGTGCAGCCTCCTGCTGGCAAGTCTCAGGTCTGACTCAGCCTCAGCCTGCTCTCCAAACTCCATCTCCAAACCAGACAGCTGTGACTGCATTTCTTTCTGCTGCTAGAATGACTGACTGAGACCGCCATGTTCCTAGGTGGAGGCTTTGTGATCTGTATCTCCCTTTTACCTTGGAAAGGCTATTTTGGAAGCTTCTTAGGAAAGCACCATAGAACAAGGCAGGACTGGAAGGAGACTATGGAATAACAGCTTAGAAAGTAAGAGTGTGTACCCGGCAGAGAAAATCTTGTCTTTATTCCCTGAGGGGTCATCGTCCCCTCTGCCAGACAGCTTCTTTCTTTGTCCTGTGCCGCATCTCCTCCAATCTGTACTCTTTTAAGTACAATGAGGTCTCCCATCCTATCCCACTACCAGTGCTCTGTTCTCTCAAGGCCAGCAGCGACTGAGTTTAGTAACAACCGAGAACACTAGCAGCAACAGCAGTATCTGCCAACAGGCACAGTGCTGTTCCACACCCAGGGCTGTCTGTGCAGCATTTACCACTGCCACCTCCCAAAGTCCCAGGGCCTGTTTCCCTGTCAAGCTTGTCCCCTGTGCTCGGACACTTCCCAGCAGCAGGGCCTCAGTTTAGCTTCCTGTTTTCATCTCACCATATACCCCAAGCATTCTCCCAGGTTAAAAAAAATTTGCCAAGAGACTTCTAGTGCTGGTCACTTGTGGATACTTAGTTTCTAATATAACTGTGTAAATAATGGTATGCTTGATATTTCTGTAGATCACCACCCTGCCTCCATGCCTCAGGATAGATTCCCAGAAGTAAAAAGGCTAAGTAAACAATAGAGATATTTGTAAAAGTTCTTCACACATACTACTGTGGTTTTTTTAAAAAAGTGCTTGGAGCCGGGCATGCTGGCTCACACCTATAATCCCAGCATTC
>PVIC010033831.1:0-19932 GCA_004025085.1 Thryonomys swinderianus | reverse complement strand
AGGTGTGATGGCTCACGCCCACTGGCAATCAATACTGCATACCACAGTGCCAGGCATGTTGGCTGATGTGTGTAATCCCAGCACTTGGGAGGCAGAGGCAGGAGGATTGCTGAGTTGGAGGCTTGCCTGGGCTACATAGTGAGCTCAGGGCCAACCTGAACTACAAAGTGAGACCCTGTCTCAAAAAAATAAACAAGTGAGCAAAATGGGAATAATAAAAGCAAAAAGCCAGGTGTCACACCAGGAAGATAAAGCTTTAGGTGGAAGGTCAAATTTAAGGGCTTCATAGACCAAAATATGTCACCTGAAGTTCTATCCCAGAAACTCATCTCAGAACAAGTTGCATCCTCAGATCCTGTCCTGTCAGCTCAGGTCTCTCAACACCATGGTTTGCTACTTCTGTGCTTCCTCCAGCACAGATCTCCCTGATACTGATGATTAGTCTGCCCTTGTGATAGACCTTTATAAATATTCAGAGTTCAGGTTCTGCCTGCCAGGCTTTTTCCCCCAGGACCTGCCTATGAATCTACCATCATACATCCACCACCCCTACCCCTGGATCAGTGACTTGATCTAGTTCTGGGTCTATAGAAAACTGTCCAGCCCTCACCCCCCAGCTGTGTTCCCAGAAGACATGGCACAGAAGCTCAGCCCTTCAAGGAAATAGGCTCACATTAATGGGTCAAGAGGATCTCAAATTCTCTTGGGAGTAGACTAACTCATTTGTAACAAAAGTTAATATTTAAAAGAACGTTTGAAAATTTGATTCTAACACTTTCATGATGATTAACTCTTGTGTCAGTTTGAGTAAGAAAACCCCAACTGCCAGGCGTGGTGGCTCATGCCTGTAATCCCAGCACTCGGGAGGCAGAGACAGGAAGATTGCTGAGGTCAAGGCTTGCCTGGACTACATAGTGAGCTCAGGGCCAGCCTGAACTATAAAGCAAGACACTGTCTCAAAAAAAAAAAAAAAAGAAAACCCCAACTAATTGGATTAGTATAATTTAGAATGTGGCTAAAGGGATTTACTGAAGAACCAAGGCCCACCCTAAGTGTGAGTGACACCAACCAATAGGCTTATAGCCAGACTGGAATAAAAAGGGAAAGAAAAAAGGAAGTCTCACTTGTTTCTTGTGAGCAACTCCAGTCTTCGTCTGCACCTTGGACATCATCTCTTGGCTTTCAGCAGAGATCCTTCAGTCTCCCGATACAGATTTCTAAGGAACACCACAGTAAGCTTCAGGCCTTCAGACCTATGACCTCTGCCTGGATCCTTTTCAGTCTCCAGTGCATGGACAGGCCTTGTGCACTCTTTCACAGCCGACTCTGTGGGGGACCATTGTAAGCCCACCTTGTAGAACCTTATATGTTTATATACTTTATATTAAATCTTTTTCTCTAGTGAGCACTGACTGGTGCAGCTTTCCGCAGCTTTTAAGAAACAACTGGGTGACTCTCATGGTAACACTGGAAAACAAATGGTTATGGGTTCTGTTTGGTTTTCTTTGTAGTACTTTTTTTTTTCTCAACACTATTATTATCAGTGTCAGGAATGGGTTTCAGAAACCACAAACCATTTCTCAGAAATGAAAGCAAAGAAAACTGTTGAAAGAGAATTTCTCTGAGAATAAAAGTTCACTACAGATGTCTTCCAGGAAGCTACTTCTCAAACATTATTCTCTGGGGAAAAAAAATTTACCAGCTGTTTCTCAAAGAGCTACTGTCTAGAACATATAAAGAGCTTTAACAAATCACCCCCCCAATTTTATTTATTTATTTATTTATTTATTTAGAGGCAGGGTCTCACTTTGTAGTTCAGGCTCGCCCTGAGCTCACTATGTAGACCAGGCAAGCCCTGAGATCAGCAATCCTCCTGTCTCTGCCTCCCAAGTGCTGGGATTACAGGCATGAGCCACCATGCCTGGCACTGTGGTATGTGGTATTGATTGCTGGTGGGCGTGAGTCACCACGCCCAGCATTGTATGTGGTTACCAGGGATCGAACTCAGGACCTTGAACTTGCGAAGCAGGCGCCAGAACCACTGAGCTAAATCTCCAGCCCCACCCCCCAATTTAAAAATCCAGTTCAAAAATGGGCATCTGAAATGAACAGACACTTTTCAGACAAAGAAGCAAAAGCAGCTAAGAAACATATGAAGAAATGCCCAACATGACTGGTCATTCAAGAGATGCAGATGAAAACTACACTCAGATTCCATCTCACTTCACAAAGAATAGCTGCTATCATGAAATCAACCAAAAACAAATGGTGGCAAGGCTGAAACCCTTCATTACTGTTGGTTAGAATGTAAACTGGTGCAACCACTGCAGAGATCAGTGTGGAGATTCCTCAAAAAACTAGGATTAGAGCTCCCATTTGATCTTGCTATTCCCCTGCTAGGTATACACACAAAAAAAATTACAAGACTCACATCAGGGCTGGAGATTTCACTCAGTGGTTCCCACCCCTGCCTACCAAGCACAAGGTCCCTGGTTCAATCCCTGGTAACCATTTGCAGAAGGAAAGGAGAGGAAATATAGAAATATGACAGTACCGGGCCGGAGGGTCAGCTCAGTGGTTCTGGTGCCTGCCTCACAAGCACAAGGTCCGGAGTTAGATCCCCGGTAACCACATACAATGCTGGGCATGGTGATTCACGCCCACCAGCAATCAATACCACATACTACAGTGCCGGGCATGGTGGCTCACGCCTGTCATCCCAGCACTCGGGAGGCAGAGGCAGGAGGATTGCTGAGTTGGAGGCTTGCCTGGGCTACATAGTGAGCTGAGAGCCAGCCTGAACTACAAAGCGAGACCCTGTCTCAAAAAAAAAAAAAAAGAAAGAAAGAAAGAAATATGACAGTATCTGCCTTCTGTGTGCTCTTCTTCCTATTCGTAACACAGGTACTTCCTAAAGACAAGAGTCAACTGGATTGATCCTGTGTGCATCTACAGCCCTGGTTTTCTGTGGCTCCTCTTGGGTGAACTAACAGTGACAGATCAGTGAGGGACACACAGAGGACACACAGTGCTGGGACAACCTGAGAAATACTCAGAAGGGGAAATGGAAGCTGCCCCAGGCAATGGCTGACAGCAACACATCTTCCTGAGGCTTATGTTTTGTGGGCTTTGAATTTTAAGGCTTTATCAATGTTTGTCTTAGTGTTTGAAGTCTAAAGCCAGTTAGGATTTGCACCCTTGCAAGGTCCCATTTTCTGACATATCCTTTTAATATTTGCTCACAAATCAACCAGTTCTCTTTGAGCTACAGAGCTGTATCAAAACAGTAGCCACCAATATATGCTAGGGAACATTTTTCACAATCTTTCCCCTTAGAGTCACATTATGTTTAGCTACATAGTCTTTCCAATTTCATATGGATACAGGTTTCACCAACCACTGTATCACAGGCTTGTCGTTTCTCTAGCTTCATTGTGCATTTCCATTCTCTCAAACTGGCTGCCAAACTCATGCCAAAGAGTTTAGGGTTTTTCTCCTGTAAAATACTATTTTCAATGTTAGTACCTGATCAGAACCACGAGGCTCCCACAGGATGCAGGAATGTGTGGCCATCTCTGGTGCCTTAGCAGCAAAGGTTAAGCAGCATCTGAGCACGGGGAGCCAAGCCTGGCGACACTGTCTCTCTTCACAGCCCCCTACACTCTGTCTTATTCACCATGCATCTGCTGCCTTACTACAGGGAACACTTTTGTAATCGTTTGTTTGCTGGCCATGTTTTGTTATTATAAACACCATAATGGTAAAGATCATGCCTGCCTTAGTCCCAGTTTTTATTAATCCTGTTTAATCCCATTTAGCACCTGGGCCTGGGTCCTATCACATACCTGTGTGATTCCAGATGTTCAGTAAACACCTGTGGGAGTCACAAATGACATGAAGAAGGAATGAATGAGTGAATGAAATGAGGACTGGAACTTTGTCTTCTCCTACTGAAGGCAGCAGCGTGCCTATTTTATCTGGCTCAGAACTCGAGCCTCTTTGCAGGGGTGATGTGTGTCTGGGCATGCTGCATAGCTCGGAACAGCAGGAGGCATCCTAAACTGCCAGTCTTGTGACACACAGTGGGCAGCCTACTCAGAGAGAGCCGGGCAACAACAGGAGGATGTCGGCAGCCTGGGAAGTTTCCAGGTGCAGCTGAAGAGCCACCGGAACCCCAACCCCACCCACTTTCATCAGTCACAAAGCCAGGCTGAGGGCGGTGGAACTGCAGGCAAAGGCAGAGCAAGGAGGTTACCATGACTTTCCTGCCTCCTTCCCGCCAGCTCAGCTCTGACCTGTTCACCACTCAGATGTCTTTCCCTCTGCCTTATCTACTTCTCCTATTTTCCCAACCTACACAGGGAGTACTCATGAGAGCAATATTTACTTTTCACTTTAGCTGCAGAAAGCAATGAAATGGCAATGATTATTTTTCAGTTTTATTTTTAAATCCACTGAAGACATTTCACTTCTTTTCCAGGAAGCAGTGAACCACACCTGAATAAACTCAGAGCTTGATGACTTATGACACTACCCCCTTCCTCCAGTGGTCCCAGGCACCTGCTGTCCTGCCTTCATAGCCAGAGCTTGGCTGCTAACTAACACTCCCAGCTCTCCTCCCAGCCCCAGGCTGGCCCTCAAGTCTTCTCCCCAGGGCCCCTGCTTCCTCCCAGCCATGAATACTGATACTAAGGCTCCGGCCTTTCCACATCCTCTCCTTGAATAATCTCTTCACTCCACCATTAACTACTCTTGTCGACTCGGTGAGCACATGGGCATCTCTGGGCCTAATTCTCTCATCTGTAAATGAAAACATCATCTGCTTGCTGAGTTGTGAAGACTGAGTGAGTGGATATCTATAAGATTCCCATAACAGTGGCTAGCACATAATAAATACTCAAGAAATGTTGGCAACTTACCCTTATTCTCCTTTTCCCTGTCTTTAACAACTAATCTTCAGCATCAGCCCCTCCAGCAATAACCTTGAGCCCAAAAGAAGCTCTTACCCTCCAATTTATTTTTTGCCCAAATTATAATCTTGCTTAAGGACAGTAGTTTTTGTTTTTGTTTTTGTTTTTTTTTGAGACAGGGTCTCGCTTTGTAGTTCAGACTGGCCCTGAGCTCACTATGTAGCCCAGGAAAGCCTCAAACTCAGCAATCCTCCTGCCTCTGCCTCCCGAGCCTGGCACTGTGGTACGTGGTATTGATTGCTGGTGGGCATGAATCTCCACGCCCAGCATTATATGTGGTTACTGGGATCGAACTCAGGACCTTGTGGTTGTGAGGCAAGCACCGGAACCACTGAGCTAAATCTCCGGCCCTTAAGGACAGTAGTTTTTCAAACTAGAAAACTTTGGGTCAGTAGCAAGACCCACTCCATTTTCTGTGCTGTTGTTCTCCCTCATGACTGTCCCTCAGTGTGGATATCTCTCCATATATGGGCCAGGTCTTAACTGTCTACTTCATTGCAGTTTTCTGCCATATAGTCCTGTTAGAATTAACTTCCTGAAAAATATCTCTTGGTCATTGCTGATGGTGTAAAATGGTGTGGCCAATATGGAAGACCATTTGAACCATTTGACAATTCCTTACTACACTAAAATAATACTTCTCTATGATCAGATGAGTTCACTCCTAGGTATCTCCGATCGGGATTGGTTGTCCTCCATGGCTTGTTTGGGAGCTTACTGATAGGCTGCCTTTTGACACAACCGGGAAAGGAAGCCATTTTGGTTCTGGCACAGTGTAAGAGCCCTTTTATAAGTTGGTGACTCTAACAACAAAGCTGTATACATGTCACTGCACACTTGTCAGAACCCGGTCTATGTGGGTCTGTCAGTTTTAACAACTGTACCATCTCATGGAGGATACGGAGACAGGCGAAGGGGCCTATAGGAGATCTCTATTTTTCTCTGAATTTTGCTGTACACCTAAGACTACAACAAAAACAGTCCCTTTAAAAAAAGAGTTTGGGAGTTGGAGTTTTAGCTCAGTGGTTCCGGCATCTGCCTAGCAAGTGCAACATCCCTGGTTTGATCCCCGGTAACCACATACAACAATGCTGGGTGTGGTACACCCACTGGCACTCAGTACCTCATACCACAGATGCCGGGCTTGGTGGCTCAAGCCTGTAATCCCAGAACTCGGGAGGTAGAGGCAGGAGGATTGCTGAATTTGAGGCTTGCCTGGTCTACATAGTGAGCTCAGGGCCAGCCTGAACTACAAAGCAAGACCCTGTCTCAAAAAAAAAAAAAAAAAAAAAAAAAAAAAAAAAAACTAGTTTAAAATAACTGATTATAAACACAAGAAATGATCACAAAATCAAAGAACAAATAACCAGTAACAGCAGACAAGATAAGCCATAAATTTTAAACAAGGGAATACTATATAGCAATGTAAATAAATATTGCTACAGCAACATTCACCTGCAATGACAAATCTTCAAAGTATAATGTTGAGCAATGAAAATTAAACACAAAGGATATATTCAGTGTGAATTCATTTATAAACAGAAACAGCACGGACTAAACTCCTTTTTGAGGATGTGGACATCAATGAGCAAGCCTAAGGGTAAATAAAGCAAGTGACTAAGAATGCGGCAGTAAAACTGAGGCTTGCAGGGGTTGAGCAGGCATGGAGAGCGCGCTCTCTGCCTTCTGGCTGGATACCTATGCAAGGGTTCCAGGAATTCCTTTATGTTTTATACGGAATATTTCAGTATTTTTTCTGACTCTGGGTTGTATTTCTCAGTTTATGAAGCAGGAAAGAGAAAGCAGTCCGACGACCCTGTTTTCCAGGACAAACCCGGCTGCGCAGTGGGAAGAAGGCATGTTGCACGGCCCACAGGGCCGCGCAGGCTCTCTCCAGTCGCGTTCCAAACCTCCCCGCTTCTCTTCACCCCGGACACCCCGTCTCCAGCACTCCCGCGGCCCGCGTTCCCACGTTGCCTCTGAACGCCACAGCTTCCCACTGGCTTTCCTTGCTGCCTCGAATGGCGCCTCTCGGTGCCTCGCCCAGCAAATTGCTGTCTTGTTTGAACTCAGTCCCATGCGACCTCTGCTGAAGAGATCCTCCCCACCCCGGAGTCAGCAATTTAAAATACCAGTGAAAGGGTTCTTAACGAGCCTATCCTGAGACTCCTTCCCGAGCTTCTGTCTCCCGCCAGCAGGCAGCCCCAGACCCCCTGGGCCTCTTCCTTCCCCGCGGCGCCCTCCGTGCTCACCCATTCTGTGCAGCTCCCTTCCGCTCCGCAGGGCTCAGCGCCTCGCTTGCTCCTTTTGCTGCTTACCCGACCGTCTCAGCCTATGTTGTACAACCTCTCAGAATTAAAATAAGATAGGGCCCTGTACAGTATTAACAATATTTTAATTTCACAAAAGGTTTATTAAAATTAGTGAATATTTGTGATACTTAGCCACTATTTTCACTGCGGGTCGCTGGTACGTGTATGGGACAGTTTTAATTCTCCAAGTCCCTTCCCTTCCAGGGCCTCAGAAGTGTACTAGAGGGCGCTGCTGATTCACTGTTCATTTACGGCCTGTTCTCTTCCCGGCCTAAGCCTTTGGCTACTCATCTAATTGGGAATCAGAATGAAGCAGATGTTAAGACAGTAATATACTAGCCTTTTAAAGTTTAATGAAATAAAATAATACAATTCAAGTGTTTAAACCTACAATTTTAAAACATTTTGGGAAAGAATAATTTAGCAGCTGGTTTGATGGCTGAGTTCAGATCTCATGTTTTAGCTCGTTTTTCTGTTAACCGGCCCCCTGCACACACACCTAGGGTTAGGCTGACAAACTGAAAAATCAAAGAGGCAACACTGATTTGACTGGGGCCCTAAACGTCCTTAAGGCAACTGCACAATGGGAAGGCTGGGCTAGATCCTCAGCATCGCTTCCGTGTCTAGCCCTCTGTAAACACAGTTGTAGCATTTTTTTTTTTTAGGACAGGGTCTTGCTATGTAATTCAGGCTGGCCCTGAGCTCACTATGTAGCCCAGGCAAGCCTTGAACTCAACAATCCTCCTGCCTCCCAAGTGCTGGGATTATAGTGTGAGCCACCAGGCCCAGCACTGCGGTGTGTGGTACTGATTGCTGGTGGGTGTGAGTCACCACACCTGGTATTGTTGTATGTTTACTGGGATTGAACCAGGGACGTGCCGGAACCACTGAGCTCAATCTCCAGCCCCACGGTTGTAGCTTCTAAACAAAAGAAATTATCCAGCCACAAAAATAAGGAAACTGTCATTTGCAGAGACATGGGAAGACTGGAGGATCTCATGCTAAAGGAAATGGGACAAACACCTCCTGTCCCCACTTCTGGAAGATTAGTAGTTGATTCACAGAAACAGAAAATAGAATCAATGTCACCAGAAACCAGGAGGGATACTGAATACCAAACCACAGTTACAGATTCTAATGTACTATAGCACAGAAGAGTGACTATAGTTCATAACATTTTAATAGATTTCAAAAAAGCTGTAACAGAATTTGACTGTTCCTAACCCCAAAAAATGACAAATATCAATGTGATGGAAACACTACCCTGATTTGGTCATTATATATTATACAAATGTATTATAAAATCACACTTTACCCCATATAAATAACTATTATGCATCAATTAAGAAGAAAAAAGAGGTACAACCTCTAATCATCATGTACAGAAAACAAAAAGTGTGAAAACTCAGTCAAAAAGTGGGCTTTTAAAAGGCTACCATATGGGGAGGTACAAAACAAAAATCGAAATTGTATTTCTGTTTCCCTTGACAACAGTGCTGTGTTAAGTAATATGTGTGGTGGATGATGGGTCATCTGAATGATGTATTGACTGGAAATAGTTTCCAGCCTCTTTTTGTTTGTTTTTGTTTTTTTGTTGTTGTTTTTTGAGACAGGGTCTCACTTTGCAGTTCAGGCTGGCCCTGAGCTCACTATGGAGCCCAGGCAAGCCTCAAACTCAGCAATCCTCCTGTCTCTCCAGCCTCTTTTTATATCTCTGTATCTTCTGTTAAAAATCATTCCAGCCAAAAATTATCTAAGGAGATAGTGATAAAGTCAGTGTATTTTTATGGTAAGCATTAGTGCCCTGGTTGAAAACACTTGTTTCCACTGACTTCATTGGAGACAAAGAAATTAGTAAATAACTTGATTTTATGTTTGTGAAGTGGAACTGACTGTTTTGGTGCCAGGTGAAAGCAGAAACAGAAAGCAGTGTCTGATCATGTGCTGAGTGTGTCTGTCCTCTGGAGGCGGGGTGTGTTGTCCCTAGGACAGACATCGTCAGTCCATCTTCAATAAAGATCATCTACTTTGATAAAAAAGTATTCCTTGGTATTTTGTTTTATAAAATTAAAGGTAAAAAATTGGTGATCACTTAGTGATACAATGCTTATAACCCAATATATATAATTTTTTTTTGAGACAGGGTCTCATTTGTAGTTCAGGCTGGCTCTGAGCTCACTGTGCAGCCCAGTCAAGCCTTGAACTCAGCAATACTCCTGCCTCTGTCTCCCTAGTGATGGGATTACAGGTGTGAGCCACCACACCCGGCACTGTGGTGTGTGGTACTGATTGCTGGTGGACATGAGTCACCACGCCCGGTATCGTTGTATGTGGTGACTGGGGATCAAACCAGGGATTGTGCTTGATAGGCAGGTGCTGGAATCACTGAGCTAAATCTTCAGCCCATAACCCAATATTTTAAATGATTATAATCTGACACGTTGAATGTTCCAAGTATTGTAATCTCACTTTTCTGGTTCCCCATGAAATAGCCATAATATTTTTCTGGCTGTGCGTCTTGGCCACATTTCTCAGGTTCTCTGAGCCTCATTTACTATTTATAAAATAGAGCTATAACAAGTATCATTAGTAGTTGTGCTGAGGTGGATTCTGCTAGACCTTATTATGATAGCTGTTATTGTTACTATTATCATTATTTTTGCAACCCAGAATGCTTAACATGGTAACAGTGTAAATGGATTGAAACATGTTATTGTGAATTCTGGGACACTTTATAAAATAAATCTGTCATGAGGGATCTTCATGTACATTTTAGAAATGACTTATTTTACAGAATTACCAGATACATGTTGCTGAGTTCATTCCCCAGTCACCACATACCACAATGCCAAGTATGGTGATTCATACCCACTTGCCATCAGTACCACACACCACAATGCTGGGCGTGGTGGCTCATGCCTTAATCTCACCACTCAGGAGGCAGAGGCGGGAGGACTGCTGTGAGTTTGAGGTTTCTCTGGGCTATAGAGTAAGCTCAGGGCCAGCCTGAACTACAAAGCAAGACCATTAAAAAGAAATTACCAAATACTCTTTCATGCCCTACTTGCTCCTCTGGCACCTGAATTATTTTTTACAACTAGCAATGACTTCTGCTCAGTAGGCTCAGTTGTAAGTGCACAGCAGCCTCATTGTCCACACAACTCTTAAAAGATGCCCTTGGCAACACAGGGACAGCACTGAGGAGTAGAGAATTGTGTCAGTGTGCTTGAAGCACTCTCCCTGCTGATCTTTTTCACCAGTCTGTGCACTCTGATGTTCCACACGCGGGTGTGCCCAAAAGGTGAGCTCAATACCCGACCCTCTCTACCCCACCACCGGCCCACACCCCCACTCACACCACATTGTCCTATGTTCTTTGTGAAGCTGGGTGTGCTGGTCCAGTCCAGTTTTCCAAGTTGCTCAGAAAGTGTTCGCCCGGGCAACTGCAGAAGCCTAGCACAGTCACCTGGTAACTAGAGTTTTCCAACAACTGGTACAAGTGATGAGTTATTTTAGGTTGTACCTGGCATTGGCTTTTGGACCCACCAGGGACCACACTCCATTCAGTGGCCTTATAGCAGCTGCTTATGAACTGGAGGGCACAGTTCCAGGGATGAGGTTTTAGGGTACCCACAGAGCCCACAGGTGACAGTGCTGAAACAGCTCTCAGGTCTGTCTGGGCCACGCGTCTCCCAGGGTCAAGGCTCACACTATATGGGAGGCTGCTGTGGTCAGCTCACTGGAACTGAGTTCATTCAAGCTATTGCAACAAAAATGCCATAGATGAGGTGTTTCACAAAGAACAGATACTTACTTCCCACAGTTCTGGAGGCTGGAAGTCCAGGACCAAGAAGCAGGCAGATCAGAGCAAGTTTCCCACTTTACAAGTCCCTGTCTTTTCACTGTAAACTCCAAAAAAATGGGGGGGCCTCCTTGGGGTTCTCTTTGCTCCTTTTCAAGTAAGAAGACTGCTAATCCCACACATGAAGGCTTCACTCTCAGGACTTAAACACTTTCTGAAGGCCCCACTTCCTAACACCGTCATACTAGGAATCAGATTTCAACCCATGAATGTGGGAGTAAACCACCAGCCTATAACAAGATTAGTGGTAAAGGGCCGGAGATTTAGCTCAGTGGTTCCAGCGCCTGCCTGGCAAGCGCAAGGCCCTGAGTTCCATCCCCGTAACCACATACAATGTGGGCGTGGTGACTCATGCCCACCAGCAATCAATACCACATACCACAGTGCCAGGCGTGGTGGCTCATGCCAGTAACCCCAGCACTCAGGAGGCAGAGGCAGGAGGATTGCTGAGTTCCAGGCTTGCCTGGGCTACATAGTGAACTGAGGGCCAGCCTGAACTACAAAGCAAGACCCTGTCTCAAAAAAAAAGAAAAAAAAGATTAGTGGTAAAGTCTTGTAGACCCATCTCAGTACTTCATTCATTCATTCATCAGTCAGTTAATCAAGTATTTCTGAATGCCAAGTACGGATTATAGGCACTATGTCAGAACCATGTACAGTGAGCTAGAAATAAGACACTTCCCCCCCCCCCAGTGTAGTCAGAGCAATTATTTTAATGATCTCACTATGTCTCCAAAGTGTAAGCCACCCAAGAGCAGTAGTCAGTAATAGTAATAGGTTTTACATTCTTTTTTCAACTGACACTTCAACTTTGATTAAAAACAGTGAATTCATCTTCAGTTATTTTATCTAAAAATATACAGAGCTCTCAAAATTCTCAGAACTCTAATAAATGACACAGATTCCTCTTCTGCCAGTAAAACAAATTCCATAGGGACTGGGGAGAAGGGATTTAATTAAGAAAGACAATAAACAAGAATCTCTTTTTATTTTAGTAGAGGTTCTGCTGGTTCTGGACAACAGTGTAATTTTAGTATCCTGTTATTTCCATTGCTCTGAAAGAAAAAGTGCCCAAATCAATGAAATTTTGTGCAGAAAATAATTTCTAAATATATACCAGAAACACTTCTCATTTAACCTGGAATGTGCGTGGCTGACTGGAATGTTTTTCGAAGCTGGTGCCTGAAGATATTTTACTTTCAACCAAAGCCACCAGAGCCCATTCCAAATTATTCGTGTTTCCCCAGGGACCCATGACTGAAGGCAATGTGCATTTCATGACAAAGACTTCCCAACAAGTCCTGTCCACAGACATGTAGGAGTGGCACTTCCACTTTTCTGACTTGGAAGATACTCTGATAAACTGAATCAATCAAAATGCTTACCTCATCACTAGTTCGTTTTAAATTGAACAGAGGACAGGGACAAAGGCCCCTCTGCCAGCTAGCCTGACTTTCTGGGTTCATTTTCTACTACACATTGCTGTACATCTCACACTCCAGCTGGGCAGTCTATGTGGAGTGGACAAGACAAGCTGGAAACAGAAACAGGGAGATTTCGACGATTTCCTGACATTCTAAGGGGTAAGCCAGGGTGACTGGGACAGCTGTGGCTAACAGCCTGCCCTACTGTAATAAATAAGACCCAGCAACATGGGCATCATTACAGACTCCTGAATTGTACTTTCTGATAAATATTCCACAGAATATATATTACTTTGGTCACACACTCTGCCTGTGCGATTTCCCCTTAAATATTCCTTCTCTCAAATTAATCAAAGAGCTAGTTATCTCTTAATTTGGCTATTGAAATGGCCTCCAAACCTCTTACGATTGGGCTCATCTTCTACATGAGCTGGTCCTTGTCCCTCTAAAATGCAAACACGATCAAAGAGAGCTTCCTTCATGGGTCTCTACTGGTTAATGTTCTCCAATGAGGGAAAAGTCCTCCCCTAATGTATGCATGGAGCACGGGGTGCCATGGTTTGACTGCCTCCTCTAAAACTCACTTGGAAATTTTATGGCTACTGACAGTATTAAGAGGTAATCCTTTTAAAAGATGACAGATGTCATTATCTCACAAGCAGGCTGCTCTCAAAAGGATGAGCCTGGCACCCTTCCTCTCTCACTTCCTCTTTCTTCCCACCTGATGCTTTCTGCCATGTTATGGTGCAGCAAGGTCTTCACCAGATGTAGTCTCTTGACCTTGGGCTTCTCAGCACTTTCATCTGTGAGCCAAATGAACTTATTTTGCTTATAATTTACCCAGTCTGTGACAGGCTGTTATACGTCTGGGCAACCCATGTGGCCACTTCCTTGGGCAGGCTCCACTATGTCCATTCCGCAGACCTGGTGTCTCTGACTTCCAGGTGTACTTTCAGCTTCACCACTGCTGCTTCACCCACTCCTCTCTCCAAGGCACAATGCTTGGCTCCCTGGTCTGCCTTCAAAATCTGAGTAAAAGCCTCCTTGACCCCTAAATCCCAGGGAACCAATTCCCTTAGGAGGACCTTGTCAAGCAGGGGTCCCTGAGCTTCTCAAATGAAAAAAGTTTACACTTTTGCACCCTTGAGCCTGTGATGGGTAGCATCTTGTTGATTTCTGAGACACCCTCAAGTCAACTTGTGCCTGTACAAAGTACCTGGTTTCTTTGCAGTGGTACTATTCTCTTCATCAACCACATGTCCTTTGGTTCCACCTTGGTTTTTTGGGATCTCCTCTTTGTCCTTGATTCTCACTATAAACCTGGCCAAAAGATGCCAGAAGCCTCCATGCCACACCCTGAGTACTGAGCTGCCTCTAAGTTTATTTTCTTACATCAACTAGTCTACCACCCTTAATCTCAATCTTCCACAAAGTGAAATTCTTTGAAAACACATTAGTTAATATAAAAATGATGTATTAAAACATTCTTTCTAATAATCTTAGGATGTGGTACTTAAATAATAACTAAAGTTTTAATTACTGAAACAGCCCCAAAATAACATCTTGTATGTGACTTTATTAACAATTATAAGAATGATCTGGAAAAACTATTTGTTTAGCAAATGATCATCACTTACATCACCTTGGCTGTTAACAAGTTAATCAGCTACAAAGTAGGGAATGTGCAGGCCAGGGATTTAGCTCAAGTCGTACCACACCTACCTTGGAAGCACAAGGGCCTGGGTTCAATCCCCAGTACCATCCAAAAAAAAAAAAAAAGTAGGGAATATGCTACTTCCTGCACAGACAAGTTCTGTATGTTAATAGTGCTAAAAAGCAAGATCAAATGTCTTGAAAACCCCCTGAATCACAGCTCATATATTCACCAATGAACTTGAAACACTCTTTTCATGCAGAATGACACTGAAACAAATCTTATAACTGATTACTGTTTCAGGAGAAATACAACATTGCTTGACTTTCTTGAAGATACAAAGAATTCTTAGTTTTATTCAAATATGCATAATCTTGACATAAAACACATCCCTTTATGAAAAGCCATGACTTGTTTCAGCATTACTTTTCACTTACCCATTTAAAATCACTGAGTTTGAACTCAGTTTTGGCAATTTAGTATAACTGTCTCAAAGAAAGGGCCAAGGATGTAGCTCAGAATGAAAGCTCTGGATTCAATCTTTAGTACTGAAAAAATAATCACTGTCTGAAGAAAATCTCTCTGGCTCTCTATGTCTCTGTCTTTCTCTCCTTCTCTCTCCATCTCTCATTTCTAGCCCTTAAAATTTTTATTGAGGCAAATATTATTGCCTCAAATTACTGAGTTGTCCAGGCTTGACTTAAACTTGATATACTCCTGCCTTAGCTTTCCAGAGTGCTGGGATCAGAAGCATGTGCCATCATGCCCAGCTAAAAAAAAATTTTTTTTTGACACAGGGTCTCACTCTGTAGCCCAAGCAAACCTCAAACTCGTAGCAATCCTCCTACCTCTGCCTCCTAAGTGCTGGGGTTACCAGTGTGAGCCACCATGCCTATAGAAATTTCTTTTTAAATGAAAAACAATACCACATTCATTAAAAGGGGGCAAAACCTATGTAATTTTAATTCATCATGTTTTAAGGAGATGTGATTATTATACAGTGGTACCTCAGTGCATGAATTTGTTTTACAATTTTGGGGAAGGTGGCTCTGGTTATATTTGTCACCTCACTTATGTTTTTCATCTCCATTACAAAGTATACTCAAGTTTAGGTTTGAGATCAGGTTTGCCTGGTAGCCTTGAAGAGTTTTTTTTTTTTTTTTTTGCTTCTACATTTCCTTTTGATCATGTCAGACAATTCATCTTTTTGAGTGAGATAGAGTAGAAGAGAGGAATGTTGAATCAGGTTAGGTAAACAAAAATCTGTCACACAGGCAAGTTTAAATCCTAGTGAGAGCATCCATGCAGGACAAATGGAAGCATTATTCTTTTGAAAACATTATTCTTTTAGACAGTGTGTAATGACATCCTCCCCCCAGGGAGAGGGACTTCCTCAGAAGTCATTTTCTAGAATCCAAGAATAATGAATGAAGCAGAGTTAAAAGTCAAACTTGTGGCTTTTTTTAAGTAAAAAGATTCAAATTGAGAACTGCAAATAAGTGCTCAGAGGAATATGTCTGATTCTTGTTTTTTAATTACATATTGGTATTTTCATGAATGTAAAGGACACGGGGCAAAAAGGTTTTCACAGTAAACTTGTAAAAGAGTGAATGTGTCTTTAAAACTGAGACCAAACACATTTTCTATTTTCAAAAGACAACTATATCTGACCTAGTATCCTAAGTGTAAGATAGTTTGTCCTTTCAGTTCTTTTTGAACATATCAATTTAAACCTTGTGCTTAATCATAAATCTGTGGGTTTCGTTTTTGGTATTCTGTGTTACTCTTTCCTCCCAAAGACATGGCTACAAGTGATTCTGACATCTCAGTTCTTTATAAAGTTTGGTGTGACTTAAATATTATTATTATTATTTTCTTTTTTTTGGTGGTACCGGTGATTGAACTTGGGCCCTCGTACTTCCAAGGTAGGTGCAGTACCACCTGAGCTAAATCCCCAGCCCTTAGTGTGACTTAAAATATTAGAAATTGACTTTTTTAAAAATAGATGTTTAAAATCTTTAAACAATAAAACTGTGAGGGGGTAGAGAAAGTACTTCTTTTAGAATCAAACAGTACTTTGTAAGTTCAATGAATGTATGTGGAAACTGATCTCTTCAGAAATTTTTGAGAAAAAGGGTTTTAGAGAACACGTTATACTTTGAATGTAATACAACAGAAGAAACACACTAGGAAAAAAACAATTATGATCCATTTATTTAGCAAAATAAACTTAAAGAAAGTTTTCTATTTAAAAAAACTAAAAATCATATCCAGATTAGCCCCCCCCCCCATATTCTTTGGTATTAAAATTCTGGGTATAGAATATTTTACTTTGAAAAGTTTAGTTATTGGATTTATGGCAGTTTTTCATCTATAATTCTTGCTTACTGATCTCCCAACAAATGCATTAAATCAACCAATTCTGTGCTCAGAGACAAACATCATCAGGCAAACACTCATTTCTAGACATACGTGGGGACTGGACACAGAGGAGTGTTTAGTAATCTTGCCCTGTCACCTGCATTGCACTATGGGAACAATCACCCAGCAGCTGTAATAAGAAATCTTGCTATTCATTCTTTAGAAGTTTGTATTTCTTACAACTGTGTGTTTCGGTCTTTTCCATAATATAGTATCTGGAAATTACTAATAGCATTAAATTAATGACCATAAAACCACTTTATCTAAAAAATTTTTAAAGAAAAACCATTACTTAAAACAAGCAGACATTTTGTTCCTTCTAAAAGTAGTACTATGAGGACCGTTAAATTGGCAAAGCCAGACACTTCCAGAAACACCAGGGACAATCAAGCTATTCTTGTTTCTCAGACACATTCTTTGCCGGCTCCAATTCTGATTTCTCCATGCTTTTTTCTTATGCAAAAATGTCTTCCCTCAATTTATTGAAATGAATCTGAGAAAACAAAATTCAGTAACTGGAGCAGCCATTATCTTTTGCATAGACTCTTGTGACCCTGGGATGATGGAGTGATTGGTCGCCTAGGCATTAACACTGCGACTGGGAGCAGGCGGAGTAGAGCCACAGCAGGACGCAGCTGTCCAGCAGAAGGGCGGCGTAAAGGCACCTCTGGCTGTGCAGGCTCTGGGCCCTCTGGAAATAAGTCAGCTGCATTGCCAGCATGACAAGGAAAATCGCGATGTTTAGGATCAGGAAGAGTCTGGTATAGGACGCGGACAGCGTCGGGGCGCGGCTATGAGTGGTCGCTGCCATCCGCGCCTGTCCGAACCGACCTTTCCTCGAGCCTCCGCTCGGATGCTTTTCATACGTCACATCTGCAAAATCCAAAAGGTCTTTCATCTCCTCGTCTTCGTCTATAGGTAATTCTTTCTGTGCCAAAATCTGCGCTTTCCGCCGGATCTTTTTCTCATTGACTTCAATCTGTGCAAAGATATCCGGGCCAGCGTCCACGAATCGGTAGCGCCTGCCGGTGCGGCGGCTCTTTCCCGACTGGCTCTGCCGCTGCTGGCGCCGCGAGATGGCGAAGATGCGCTCGATGGCCTCCTCCGCCTGCCGCTTGTCCGAGAACCGCAGCAGGCGCTCGGCCGTCTCGCGGAAGCCCGCCGTGTTGCGCACGCGGGACAGAATCTGCTTCTCCAGCAGCCGGAACACGGGCTTGAAGCGCTGCAGGCTGCGCTCCACGGCGGCCGCGTAGTCAGCAAGCTCCGGACGGGCGGCGGCACTCGGCACCGCCGCGCTGCGGTCGAACAGGATCTCGCTGCGGTCCGCGATCACTTGCGCAAAGACGGCTGCACCCGCGCTCTCGCCAGTCCACAGGGACGCAGTGTAGGCGTGCTCGCCGGTGGCCACGAAGATGTCGAGGCGCGGGCCGGCCCCGCGCACGCTGAAGCTCTGCACGTCCACAGATGGCCCGATGAACAGGTGCGCGGCGCGTGTGACCGGCCGCCTTAGGCGCAGCGTCACATTCACGAAGTTCGTGCCATTGTACGGGTAGCCCCGTGGGTAGGTGGCCGAGGCCAGCGTGGCCCTCTCGCTGTGGCCGGTGTCGTCCATCCAGAACATCTTGTACAGCCCGTCACGCTGCCGCAGGAAGGCCCCGTGCACACCATCCACCTCGGTGCCCTCGAAGGGCGCATCCACGTTGTGGAAGAAGCTGGCCACAGTGTCCAGCGGGCTCCCGTCCCCCAGGTGGATCTGGTCCACCAGCAGGAGCAGCTGCGGGTGCAGCAGCAGCAGGTTGCGCTGCACGCTCTTCAGACGC
Source organism: Thryonomys swinderianus (assembly GCA_004025085.1). Lineage (NCBI taxonomy): Eukaryota > Metazoa > Chordata > Mammalia > Rodentia > Thryonomyidae > Thryonomys > Thryonomys swinderianus. Next base: position 1,469 of record PVIC010033831.1, on the reverse strand, counting down.
AGCTGCGGGTTGTAGGCGCGCACGGCCTCGCCTCGGATGAAGACCACGCCGGCCCTCTCGGCAGCGGCCACCACCCGGCCCTGGCAGTTGGCCGCTAGATCGTGCTTGTACTTGGACCACTTGGAGGAGCAGTCCTCGGTGACCTGGCCCTCCCAGGGCGAGAAGCAGCTCTTGGACGCTGCGGGGGCGAACATGAGCGCGTTGTTGAGGAAGGTGTACTTGGGCCCATAGAGCGCCTCGGTGATGAAGGGCACGCCATTGGGCGCGAAGGTGAACGAGTTCTGGTCGGGGTGCTCGTGCCCGGCGTTAAAATTCCTCCAGCCTCGGACCCAGTCTTTGTACTTGTTCCTGTGCACGATGTCGTATATCGCGCGTCCCCCGAGCTTCCCTGACTTGAATGACAGGAAAGACCGGTTGATTTCTGCAGGGAGCGCACTCCCGTAAGTCACCACACCCCAATCTTCAAAATAGTGCAGCACAGGGGTGCCGAAGTCCGGAGGGGGCACCGACTTCAGGCTGGCATCGTACCTAAGGAGGTGAATTTTAAACATTAAGTGGTTTTCTGATAGAAGTGTAAATAACTCGCCAGAACTGTGGTGCTACATGATAATAAAGCCGGGAGAAACAACACACAAATGCTACCCAGAACCATGGTCGGGCCGCAGTAGTACATCTTCCTGAAGCATGGGTGAGTGGTACACACAGGGGGAAGCGATGACCGAAAAGGAGCAGGCCTGCCACTGCCCCGGCCTGAGAGAGCAGACCCTGCTGCCAGTCTCTGCATAGACCATCTTCCCTGGACAGTTCAGAGCCACCACCCACTGGGGATCACACACTTGACCATCTCGACCCCATTTCTGGGTGAAAGGCTCCTATTTTCATAGTCTCGTGCCTGAACCTGGACTCTAAGAAGCCTTGCGTTAGAATGAAGAACTGACTGTTCTATCAGAACTGTTATTATTGAATGTTTAATGTGAAGACATAAATTAAATGTTTAATCTGAAGATATAAATTAAAACAGAAGATATTATAGCCTTACACAAGGAGATATAATTTATTGCCAGTTTCTCACCTAAGAATATAAATACGACATCCCAGAAAACTAACCTTACAGTGTTTATAATCATAGCTACCATTGACTAGGCCAGAACCAAAGATCTCACTTTACTTTGCAGATCATGCCATGCTTCTTAGATAGCATTTAATTTACGGTAAGTGTTTCACGTTAAACTAACACAATAATTAACTGTTTAGACAGGGTCTCACTTTGTAGTGCAGGCTGGCCCTGAGCTCACTATGTATGTGAGGCAAACCTGGAACTCAGCAATCTTCCTGCCTCTGCCTCCCAAATGTTGGGATTACAGGTGTGAACCACCACACCCAGCACTGTGGTTTGTGGTCCTGACTGCTGGTGAATGTGGGTCACCACACCCAGTATTGTTATATGTGGTTACTGGGGATTGAGATCA